>APFE030556068.1:36641-67269 GCA_000404065.3 Pinus taeda | reverse complement strand
CCTCTACTTTGACAAGCCTCACTCTCTCCCAAATGAGATCAAAAGGTATGTGATCTTTCCTCTCAAAAGCTCAATTAGGAAGACTAAGTTCCAGCAACATTTACCCTCAAAAATATTCAGCTCTTAACCTCCTTAGTAACCAGCCCAAAGCTTCAATTTATATTGTAAAGGAAGGAGGTTACAGATCCACCATTGAAGGGATAGAGTCCTCCTTCAAGGCGATAAGCTCCTCACATCAAGGGGTTAGCTCCTTAAGGAATGGGATGCATGAACCCTCAAGGAGCGAACTTGCCAGCGCAAGATTCCCTCTAGAAGCTTCCAGAATTGACTCAAAGTGAGCTTTTAAGAATATACTTCCACCTTTTTAACTTATACATGGGTTCGCACCCCATCAACACAGATACAGAGCAGTCAGGCATGCAAGGGACATGACCAATGGGTGCGGTACCGCAGGTAATGTTAAGAGAAAGTGTGAAACTAGAGTTTTAGAGATTTCTAAGGTCTTTCTCTCATTTTTAAGGCTTGATATGAGGAACTGAGGTTTAAGACTTGCAAAGGAGATAAGTATGAGTGATGATAGACTCACACAGATTACAGAAAGTCATGGTGACAATTTTTGTGTAACACTACCATACCTTTTTACTCCCTCAACACATCTGTAACTCACTGAGACATCCTATCACAAACTCTTATTTGTTCATTTGCATGAATTATTTTGACGTAGTGCTCCCTTGTGTTTCCTTGGCACTCCCTAACACTACCTAACACATTTTGACACACCCTGGCACCTGGCACATCTTGGTTTCATGTCGCCCTAGCAATCTAGCATGACTTAGCGCAACCTAGCATACCATGTCACTCTCTCCTTACCACACTTGGGACTCGCTGCACTCCCTGTAACACACTATTATTCATTCATTTCCATGAATTTTGACCTAGTGCTCCCTTATGTTTCCTTAGCACTCCCTAACACTCCTTAGCATGCATTGGCACACCTTGGAGCTTGGCACATCTTGGTATGATTCCGTAAAACTCTAGCATGCCTTAGCATTGCATAACATACCTTGTCACTCCCTCCTTAGCAGACATGTAACTTGTTGACACTTCATTTCCATGCATTTGAAACTAGTGTTCCCTTGTGTTTACTTGGCACTTGGCTCTAATACTCCCTAGCATGCATTCACGCCACACCCTAGCACCTGGAACATCTTGGCATGCATCAGAAGTTGGCTTGTCTTAGCATGCCCAACATGCCTTGGAATTCTCTAGCATGTGTTAGTACTTCCTGGAATTCCCCAACACCCCTTGGCACTCCCTAATGGTGTTAGCTTTACTATTTTTGCAACTTGGGAAGCCATTCAAGTCATTGGTAAAACAATGTTATGCCCAACCCAAAGTCTCCCTTTGTCTGAAACTACCTTCACCAACCCCTTATAATTGTAACCATAGTCTTGCATCCTACAATTCCTATTTTGACCTTCTCCTAACTCATTTGTCCTTGAGACACCTGGAAGCCATTGACATTCCTTGGGGCACACACGTATTTGTTCATTTCCATGTATTTTGACCTAGTTCTCACTTGTGATGCCCTAACACTCCCTAACATTCCTCAATGTGCATTGGTAATGTTTAACATGTGTTAGCATGTCTTTTCATTCCTTGGCACACCATGACACTCCTTAGATATCATGCCCTCACAACTACCCTTACATTTTTTGGGACTTGGGAGCCCAACCAAGTCCTACCTCAACTACAACATCTTGACCAAGTTACAATTACAGCAACTAGACTATGCCTTGTTCACCTAATAACTTACTATAACTCATATTAGGCTACTCATGCATTATTTTAACTTATCCAAGTTAACAAGTTACAAGTTACCATGTCAAGGCTCATTTCCAATTGTCGCCATAAAACAATTGAGAAGCATAGTTTACATCTTGACATGCCATAGAACCTGGCACATCTAACAATCCTTTGGCACTATGTGGCACATTTTAGCACCCCCTAAATTCCTTGGCATGATTTGGTACTCCCTAGAAATCCCTAACAAGCCCTGGAAATCTAGCATGCCTTCAAACTCTCTAGCATATAACCTTGTCACTCCCTCATTAACACACCTGAAACTCACTGACACTCCCTATCACACACTCTTATTCGTTCATTTCCATGCATTTGAGTTATTTATCCCTTGTGTTTCCATGAAACTCCCTAACACTCCGTCACACCTGTCACATCTTGGCATGTTGTCCTAACACTCTAGCATTACTTATAACTACCTAGCATACCTTTTCACTCACTCCTTAACACACCTAGAACTCACTGACACTCCATGTCAGATACTCTTATTCATTCATTTCCATGCATTTGAAGCTAGCACTCCCTTGTGTTTTTGTGGCACTCCCTAACACTCCTTGGCATGCATTATCACACCCTAGCACTTGGTACATCTTGGCATATCATTGCCCTGGCCTCTAGCATGCCTTAGCACTACAAAGAATGTCTTATCACTCCCTCAACACACCTGGAACGCACTAACACTTCATGTCACAAAATCGTATTCTTTCACTTCCATGCATTATTTGACCTATTGGTCCCTTGTGTTTCCATGGCACTTTGTAACACTTCCTAGCACATGTTGGTACACCCTAACACCTAGCACATCTTGGTCGGATGTTTCTCTCACACTCTAGAATGTCTTAGCACTTCCTAGCATGCCATGTCACTCCCTTCTTAACACACATGGAACTCACTAAAATCGCTATCACACACTCTTATTCATTCATTTCCATGCATTTTGACCTAGTGCTCCCTTATGTATCCCTTGCACTAACTAACACTCCTTAGCATGCATTAGCACACCTTGGAACTTGGTACATCTTGGCATGCTTCCCTAGCACTGTAACATGACTTGGAATTTCCTAGCATTCCTTGTCACTCCCTCCTTAGCACACTTGGAACTCGCTAACGCTCCCTATCACACACTCATTCATTCATTTCCATGCAATTGAAACTAGTGCTCCCTTGTGTTTCCTAGCACTCCCTAGCATGTGTTGGCGCCACTCCCTAACACTTGGCACATCTTGACATGCCTAACATGCCTTGGAATTGTCTAGCATGTGTTAACACTTCTTGGCATTTCTCGGCACATGTTGTCACTCCCTAGTTGTCATGCCCTTATAGATAGCCTTACCTTTTTTGTGACTTGGGAAACCAACCAAGTCATTGAGAAAGTATTGTTGTGCCTAGACCCGACACTCTCCAACATTCCTTGGCATGCATTCACATTATTTTGCATTTGTTATCACTCCTTTTAATTCCTTAGCATGCCCTAACATTCATTAGATATCATGCCCTAACAAATACCATTATATTTTTTGCAATAGGGGAACCCAACCAAATCCTGCCTCAACTATAACAACAACTTGACTATAACAACAGTTTGACCAAGTTACAATTACTACAACTAGACTATGCCTTATTCACCTACGAACTTCCTATAACTCATCTTAGACTACTCGTGTTGAATATCAACTTATACAACTTAACAAGTTACGAAGGCAAGGCTCACATCTAACCGTGGTCACAAAACAACTAAGCAACAAAGTTTGCATCTTGACATGTCATAACACTTGGCATTCCTAACAATCCCTTGGAAATTTGTAGCACATGTTATCATCCCCTCGATTTCTTGGCATGCTTTCGCACTCCCTAGCAAATCCTAGCACTCCCTGACACTTAGCACACCTTGTACTCGCTAACACTATCTATCACACTGTTATTCATTCATTTCCATGCATTTGAAACTAGTGCTCCCCTGTGTTTCCTTGGAACTTGGCCCTAACACTCCCTAACATGTGTTGGAACCACACCTTAGTGCCTGGAACTTCTTCGCATGCCTTAGCACTTGGCATGTTTTGGCATGCCTAAAATTCCTTGGAACTGTCTAGCATGTGTTAGTACTTCCTGACATTCCTTGGAACACCTTCGCACTCCCTAGCTATCATGCCCTCATAGATAGCCTTACTTTTTTTATGACTTGGGAACCCAACCAAGTCATTGAAAAAACAATCCCAACTCAAATTCACCCTTTGTCTGAACTACTTTGTACATGAATTATCACAACCATAGGCTTGCCTCCTACAAGTCCCATTCTGAACTTCTCCTAACACACTTCGTCCTTGTGACACCTAGAATTCGCTGACACTCCTTGGCACACACTCTTAGCACTGGCTAAAATTCTTTTTCACTCCCTCCTTAGCACACTTGGAACTCACTGACACTTCATTTCCATGCATTTGAAATGAGTGCTCCCTTGTGTTTCCCTTGCACTTGGCCCTCACACTCCTTAGCATGCATTCATGCCACATCTTGGCACCTAACTCATCCTCACATGCCTATCATGCCTTGGAACTATCTAGGATGTGTTAGTACTTCCTATCATTCCCTGACACACTTTGGTACTCCCTAGCTGTAATGCCCTCATAGACAACCTTACTTTATTTGCGACTTGGCAACCCAACTAGGTCATTGGAAAAACAATGTTTTGCCCAATCCAAAGTCTCCCTTTGTCTAAAACTGCTTTTTCCATCCCCTTATTGAAACCATAGGCTTGCCTCCTACAAGTCTTATTTTGACCTTCTCCTAGCACACTTTATCCTTGAGACACCTGGAATTCATTGACACTCCTTCACACACACTCGTATTCATCCATTTCCATGCATTCTGACCTAGTTCTCCTTTTTGATGTTCTACCACTACCTAACACTCCTCAATGCATTGACACTATCTGTAATGTGTTAGCACACATTTTCATTCCTTGGCATGCCCTAGCACTCCTTAGCTAGCATGCCCTAACAACTACCCTTACTTTTTTTGGGACTTAGCGTTGCCTAGCATACCATGTCACTCTCTCCTTAGCACACCTAGAACTCACTGACACTTCCTGTCACACACTCTTATTCATTTATTCCATGCATTTTCACCTAATACTCCCTTGTGTTTCTCTAACACTCCTTAGCATACATTGGCACACCTTAGCACTTAACACATCTTTTTATGCCTCCCTAACAACTCTAGCATGCCTTGGAACTACCTTTCATACCCTGTCACTCCCTCCTTGGCACACTTGGAACTTGCTAACACTTCACTTCCATGCATTTGAAACTAGTTTTCCGTTGTGTTTCCTTGGTACTTGGCCCCCACACTCCCTATCATGCATTTGGGCCACACAATGTAACCTAACACATCTTGGCATGCCTTAGCACTTGGCTTTTCTTGGCATGCCTCTCATGCCTTGGAACTGTCTAGCATGTGTTAGTTCTTCTTGTCATTCCCTAGCACACCTTGGCACTCCCTAGCTGTCATGCCTTCATAGATAGCCCTTTTTTTGTGTGACTTAGGAAACTAAACAAGTCATTGGAAAAACAATCTTGTGTCCAATCCAAAGTCTCCCTTTGTTTGAATTTTCTTTGTCTATCCCCTTATTGTAACATAGGCTTGCCTCCTACAATTCCTATTATGACCTTCTCCTAACACACTTTATCTTTGGGACACCTATAATTCATTGACACTCCTTGCCACACACTCTTATTCATTTATTTCCATGTATTTTGACCTATTTATCCCTTGTGATGTCCTAGCAGTCCTTAACACCCTCGTCATGCATTGACACTGTCTAGCATGTGTTAGAACATCTTTTCCAATATATGGTCCTCTTTTGTCGATAATTTGGTCCCTTTGTCTCAAGATATTTTTTCTTTGAAAATAAGACATAAACAAGTTGTTCCAGATGTTTTAAAATTGGAGCACTCTTCACCTATGTTCCTCTTGTTTGTGCCACATGTGATGTGAATGTCAATTGTCATTTTCTTGACTTAAATGTTATTTTTTTGTAAATGTGACCCTTACTATGCCATGGAAACCCTCCAAAACATTTTTAAATGACAAGAGTTCTTCCTCATGTGTGAAGATAGTGGAATGTGACAAGTCATCCAAGATAAGTCCAAATATTTGATTTATGCCTTGGGGAATGTGAAAGATACCCTCAATAGAAAACATGCATACAAATTTGTAGCCAAGTGCCCCAAATGTGAGATGTTTCCACTTGTGAAGTTGTGCTTCCAAATATGTGAACTCAATAATAAAACACACCTTAAAATACATGAATGCCTCTCAACATGTGAAAGAAATAAACCCTTACCCGAGTCTTCCTTTGTTGGAAATTTGGACTTTTTTTCACAAGATATCTCCTCTTCTTTGGAAAGACGATGTAAACAAGCCTTTTTATGTTTCTAAATGGAGTACTCTTCACCTATGTCCTTCTCCTTTACACCATGTGATACAAATGCCAGTTTTCTTATTCTTGGCTATGGTATTCTTATTTTATACATGTGACCCTTGACTATCCCATGAAATCCTCCAAAATCTTCTTAACGGATGGGAGCTCCTCTTCATGCATGAAGCTAGTGGAATGTGCCAATTTATCCCAAATTCATCCAAATATGTAATATGTGCCTTGGGAAATGTGAAAGGTACCCTAAATGTAAAAACATTCATAAATATTTGTGGCCACGTGCCCTAAATGGAAGATGTTTCAACTTGTCAATTGTGCCTCTTTTTGATGATGAAACCGACACCCTAGTCATGCAAGGCTCACAAAGTGTCACTTTGCATCAAATCAAGGTTGTTTCCATTGGCACCTCAACAATGAATCCTCACTTTGGATTACTTATTGAATCCTATGGGTGTCACAAAGCACAAACTTATGGGGTCTTTTATGTGACTAGATCACTAGCATTGAAAACCATATTTACATTGGATGGTTTAACATCTTGATGATCCTTGTCCTATTGACCACAACTTTTGTATTCATTATTGCTTCCGTCATAACACCTCTAGTAGATATTGATGGTGTTCATGAGCCTATTTCTAGTTGTGTTAAGGGGATTAGGGTCCCCCTTATGATAACCCATAACCCCTAATGTGTTTAATCCATTAGCCTAGGGGCCCAAGGGTGTAGTTGTAGGGGCATTGGGACCAAATTTGGGGGTTCATAACATTAAAAAAAGTTGAATGGCATGACCAAAAAGGTTGTGGGGGAGTTTATTATGGTGTATTGAATGAGGAAAGGGGACACAAGGATAGGATGGATGGTATAAGTCAAAGGTAAAAGTATGGTTTAATAAGATCTATCATCCTAGCATTAGAGAATGAGAAGGGGCTTAGGACTTAATTTCATAGGGTCTAGGGGACCTAAAGGGAAGGTAGCGAGCACAATTGATAGGGGAAACCCCAATAGTGGTGATAAGGGGATTAGGAGTCTAATTATCACAAATCATAAGCCCTTAACCCATAACCACTAAATTACCTATCCCCTTAACCCCCCATCCATAATCCCTTAATCCCTACACTCACAACTCATAACCCATAAACCCCTTGACTCATTAAATCTTAAGACACTAACCCCTAACATATAATCCATAAACTAACTCCTAAGCCATAAATCTTTATCCTCTTAACCTGTGACCCTTAACCCTTAACCCTTCACCACATAAACACCTTAACTGCTAACCCCTTTACCACTAACACCTAAATCCCCAAAATCTGAAGTCCTTAACCGCTAAACTCAATTGTGTCAATGTAGAATAATATACATAAGAGAAAATAAACGATATTATCCACATCAATGCTTGAAATAACCTTAAATTAGACATGAGTGGTGAATCAGGGGGTGAATGTGGGGCACTATTAAAGTTACATCATGCTTAAATTCCTTTTACAATGTGAGTTTATTCTCCAATAGGGTTGAAGCATCATCAAAAGGAAGCATGACACATTTTTGTGGGGAGTGACTAAAGTTGTAACACAATTCAAGTAATTTACACCTCTAATGTAAATGACATCATTGTATGTTTGTGTCAGGCTGTTAGAGAGGTTATTTATAGACAATACATTCAATGTACTTAGACTTCATCTTTTCAGGGCCTCGACTCTAACATGGATTTGTACAAGGAACACTTCATGCAAATGAAATAGGGCCTTTCTATTTAACCACATACACACAAGAGTACCAGATGTTACCCTTTAGATCCCCTTGGTGTGTTCAAAGTGGGTTTACATGCACTTCGAGTTGAAACTAATCATAATAAACTTCCTATTCTTAATCAAATTTGCTAGCTTTTCCATATACACGAGATAGAATTAAAGGATCACCTCATGTGTAGATGGACCCATTTATTATGATATTCAAGGGATGTTCTATTGTCTTTATCAACATTTGGATGGGTCGTTATCTACATTCTTTAAATACATGTCTAAAACTTCTTATGAGGGAGGTCCTTTGATTTATCTCTTTATATAAGGCCTTATGTGGCCTTCCCCTATAAAACTCTTCCAAGGGGGTCACCTCCTTCCATGTTACCTTGTCTACTTAGGGAAAAATTGACAAACCAAGATTCAAACTTCTTCAACTACCAAATTAGTGAGGTATTGTACCTCTTCTTGACCTCGGCCCCAATGAGACATCTTACTTCATAGATACTTTGAGCATTTCCCACCATAGATCACAAGTTGGATGTCATGGCATCTATTACCCCATTTTTTATTTGGGCTTTTAGAGGATATTTCAAAATTTTGATTGTGTTAAAATTAGCAAGTAAGGCCAAACTCCACCTTGGGATAGCTCATTTGATGGAGATGATGATTCCATTAAATTCCTCTTTTCGAGAGGACAATGTTTTTTATAAATATCATCTCATTTATACAAGAAGAAGTGCGATTTTGAATTTTTGCCAACAAATGTACAAATTGCTCAGGTCGGCTACAACAACATGTAAGCCCAAGAAGCCTAATATATGTGACTCTTCACCCACAATGAATTGTATAAATACAAGTAACTCACACCTCATTTGGAATCATCATCAATCACACATTCTTCTCTCTCCTTCTCTCATTGGTTCGTACAACTATTGGGCAACTTGTCTCTCTCACATGTGTGGCAAGAAGGATGACTTTTCTGGGCTGAATTGTAGGACCGAAATTTTAGGTAGTAGACAAAGTTTGACCAACATTGACCAAGGAGTTATTGACTAGCTTTGACTACGATTTTTGGATAATATTTGCCATCTCTTTAGGCTGCATTTTTGGGTACAAAAATCGAGGGAATATGGGAAGTTTGACTAGTGTTGATTGCATGGTTGACTGCAGTTTGACCGTAAAAAATTATCACAGTTTTTCTCTCTCCTTTCACCGAGTTTGACTGAGCTATTTTAGGTTGACTTTGACCTCCTGATCAGGTCTAGTTTGATTGGGGAAGACTGAGCTATTTTGAGGATTAACTATTGTTGATTTGACCAACGTTGACTTTTTTATTAGAGCTGAAGTTTAACTACATAAATTGACAAGGTTCTTTTAACTTTGAATTGGGAAAGTCAATTTTAATTTTGTACTCTCTCTCTCTCTCTTTGCTGAACTTTTAATATAATAATAAGAATAATTGATTAAAGGGTTTTCCCAACATTGGGGTTTTTCTTTGACATCCGCCAAATCTGGTGTCGTCTTGTCTTGGCTTGTCTTCTGCATATTTTTTTATGTTCTATCTAGTTTTATTGTCAATGCGATTAATGGTTAATGTGTTTTCTACTGGAAATATAAATTGAAATTTCTATTGGGTTTCTTAAGGAACATTGAAGTAATTGTGCTAAGCTTAGAACATACCATTGTTAACTAAATTTAAAATATTTTCATCTCAACCCCTATGATTCATGTCACATTGATTATTTTCCATCTTAGGTATACAAATCTATATGTAATTCATGGATGTATCATTGGTTTGATCAAACCTTTCCTTAGCCATCTAGGACATTAGGTGTAGGAATAGGTTCCTTTAGCTACCACATTAAGCTGGATATGTATGATCCATGTGTATATGATATTATGTCCAATGTGTACTATTTTTATTGTGTTCACTTAAACACTATGGTCTAACTCTTGATGCTTTGGCTATAACTTTTAATTTGAGTTGTTCCATTGTGTTTCATAATTTTGCTCAAATAAGTTTGTCATCTTGATGGTTTGGGTATATTCTTGGTGATTTGAGTAGGTGCTATACATTGATCATATTGTACCCCTTATTTCCTTTAGTCAAAATGTATCCCATGTCTCTCTCAACAACACATGTGAAGGCCTTCTATGTTATGGATAGCTTCTAATAAGATATTTTTAAGCTCTAAGTGAATTTCCTAAAAAATAATGGGCTACCTATAACTATTTTAGTTTATTGATAAAATTATATACAGATTTAAGCATATTTGTCATCTCCTTAAAGATTTATACATATTTCCTTTATATGTAAAACTCATGTCCATTTTCCCCACTTATATTAACATACTTAGATATATTAGAGAGACCTCATATAGATTTTATTGATTCTCTAATTAAACTAACATTATTAATTATCTTAAACATCATTAGATATAACTTCTATGTGAGATTACCTCCTTTTGTTTAAATAAAAATAAAACTTAATGAAAACCTAAGAGACCATAACAATTGATTTATAGTATTTTACTACCTATTATTAAAATATACTAACTCCTATGTGAGATGACCCCCTTTTCTTCAAATAAAAATAAAACTTAATGAAAACCTAAGAGAACATAGCAATTGATTTATAATATTTTACTACCTATTATTAAAATATACTTTGGCAGCTACTCTAAAATCCAAATGGACTATTAAAATTTATTTTCCGCCCCTATTCTCTCCTGGTGTTTGGGACTCAGTTCGGTGCTCTTTCTCTGCTCATAATCATTATGATTTCGCAGCAGATTCCATACCCCTCTATGATATTCAAATCTACTTTGGCAGCTACTCTAAAATCTAAATGGACCTATTAAAATTTATTTTCCTGGCCATATTCTCCCTTGTGTTTGGGACTGAGTTCGGTGCTCTTTCTCTGCTCATAATCATTATGATTTCGCAGCAGATTCCATACCCCTCTATGATATTCAATTCTTCACTGCCCTATCAATTCAACTAGATTTTTAAGGTGTATTTATTATATCAGATCTGTGTTCACTCCTTTTCGAGCTTTAATTGAGGTATTCTTCTTCTGATTTGGATTTGGAGGTTTTCGCTCCAATTCGGAGCAGAAACATGTCGTCTGCATATGGAGATAAAATTGCAACCTTTGAGAACTCCAAGTTGTATGGATATGCTTTGAAAGGTATTTTTCTAATCTCATTTCTATGATTTTTATTGTTAAAATTTCAAAGTATTTAAACTTGTATACCACATTGGCTTTTTTGGTAACCTTGTCACAGGTCTATGCCCATTACTTAAGAACACTTGTTGGACACACAACCAAAGTACTGGTAGATGGTCAGCCTTTCTTCATAGAAAATGTGTTTTCTTTCCACATTCAAAGTATTTAAACTTGTATATCGAATTGGCTTTTGTGTTAACCTTGTCACGGGTTTCCTGTGCCCATTTCTTAAGAACACTTGTTGGACACACAACCAAACTTCAAAGTACTGGCAGATGGTAAGCCTTTCTTCATAGAAAATGTGTTTTCTTTCCACTTAATGTATTCCTCCAAAGAAATATCATTTGCACCATTATTTTATGTCTTTCTTTGTAAACATGTTGATAATACATCATCCTCATTTAGATTTACAGCAGATGTGTTGACCTTTACTTGATTTGGATCTTCCTAAAGAGATCTGTTAGGAGGCCTCTCCTTCAAAATTAAAGCACACTAAGACAGTCTTCCCAATTCCGTAATCATATGCAAGAATACCACTAGCACAATGTATGTTGGTTGGCCCTTGTATAACTATCCAATCCAATGAAATCCTCTGGTACTTTAGAAAAGGTACTAACAAAAGACCATCATCAGGAGTAGCTTCTACTGATGTCAGATCTTGGTACTATGCTACTTCTCTAAATGTCACTGCTTCATCATCCTTTGGCTGCTTCATCATCCTTTGGCTAGGATGGCACATGAGGACCAACTGCATTTAAGGATCTTGCACAACCTATAATAGAATGCAAGTGCCTTCCTATATTGTAGTAATCACTATTCTAGTATGTAATATCATTCAGGATAGGTTTCTCAATCACTTCCTCATCAAGATTTACTGAACCAGATTTCTAGGTAAAAGGAAAACTTTGACCTCTCCACTCGTTGATTTGTGGTTTTTGTTCAAAACTCCCATTGTTCCACTCCTCCTTGATTTGTGGATTGTGTTCAATACTCCCACACATCCACTCCTCCTTCTCTTGTGGATTCTATTCAAAACTTTGACCCATCCACTCCTCCATGACTTGTGGTTTCTGCTCAACACTAAATTTGAATACTGGTAAGAATTCCCTCTATTATGTTTCCTTTCAATAAATTTTCCTCCCAATGCAGTTCTGTATGATCCCTATAATTACAACCCAACTAGTCATCTTTCATCAACATTTGTGCACATTTTTTTAGAATTCCAATCTGAAAGGTTAGAGTTCTTCTATGGTATCTTCCATGAACCTTTCCTTAGAGTTTTTGTTTGATGGTTTACCCCAGACAAGAGGTTTTCTATGAGCATCAGCATTCACACTGTCTGGTTTAGAAGTGTGCCCAAACTAGTTAAGGGTGATTTCAACATCTTCATCATTTTTGTCTATTTGAGTGAGGTCTACCAGCTCCCTTGCAACTAAAACCTGGAAACCCCATCCTAAAATAGATTCCTTGACATTGCTTTCACTTAAATTGGTATTTACCGTAAGAATATTGTTAAAATTGGAAACTAAGGCTAAACTCCACATGGGTCATCTTATTTATGACAGTTGATATTCTCCTTACATTCCTCTCTCTGAGAGGTGTGGGATTGATCTAAAGATCATCCGATTTTGACATGTACAAACGAAGTTATGAATTTATTTAAATTATGAACAAATTACCAAAGGCGACCTCTTCTATATGTGGGCTCACCTAATCCAATAGTCACGTCTCTTGAACCCCCACCGATTGGTATATATAGAGGTGCTTTCTCCCTGATTTGAAGCATCCAATTTCTCATCCTCTCCTCTGAAATAGGACAGCATCTGAGGCAGGACGCAAGTGGAAAGGGTCGAGTTTATGATGAGACCCACCTTTTTTTAAGGTTTTGTTTTCTTGGAGAAAGAGCCGCAAGTCTATGTCATCATGCATGGAGGATAGGAGGTCTTTCTGGGAAGCGTACCTCTAGATTTTTGGTACAGATTTCCTATTGAATATAGCCGCAGTCAGAGGAATGCTTGTTGGATGGGTTTTTGTGCTATTTGGTGAGGTGTATCTTTGTTATAGGAAACAAGCCTAAAGGCAAATTTGGCTACGATTTAAGGTGATAATTATCTCTGTTTTGTGTCCGATTTGAGTAGAAAGGGAGGCTGAATGTTCTAAGGAGAATTTGGCTACCTGTGCATGGAGTTTTTAGGATTGTCTTTCCTTTGTAAAGATGTCGTAGCCCTATTCATGGTGTGCAGTCTTGGTCACAGGCCTATAGAGGAGTTTTTGTTGGGACTCCTCTCCATAACAAGATAAAACAGGGTGCCATATAGAGCAGCGAAGGAAGCAGGGTCTTGTGGAAGGAAAGTCGCTGTCCTCTAGGTGACTGTTGGAGCAGTTTTAGGGCTGACATATTTATGTGTTTATGCCTAACTAGTATTCAAAATTTCAAAATTGCAGTATAGAAATCTCCAACCCTTGGTGCCAAAATTGCAATTTCATTGAGTCATATTCATGGTTAAGAACTTTGATGTTAGATCTCCTATTTGGAAAGTATTGACTTTAAATCATTGTACTCTATCTCTCTCTTTGTTGAACTATTGAAGAATATAAGAAGAATTGATCAAGGGTTTCCCAACATTGAGGTTTGTCCTTGGCTGGTCCTACATCTTGTGTCCTCTTATCTTGGCTTGTCTTCTAGTGTTCATGTTTATGTTCTATATGCATTTTACTATCATGTTGATGTGATTGCTAATTTGGATATTGATATTGGACTTATAAAGAAATTGAAGGAAAATTTCTCTAAAGCATAGAACATACCATTTTTACCTAAAATCAACATGGTATCAAAGCTAGGTTGAGGACAAGCCCAAGCTAGAAGGAATGCAATCATTGACAAGCTCGTTGGTAAGTCTCCATGACCTACTCTCTCATCAAATTAAATTTTGGTCAAAACCTCCAACTATATTTTGCATGTAACAGTAGGACTATTCTCCTTATTTCTACGAATTTGTTTGTGGCAGCAGGTCGACTTTCGAGATTGGGATTAGCCTCCGTGAATTTACAGTACTTGTTTTGGATAAATATATCATTAGGCATATCATTGGAGAAAGTTAGCACAAAAGATGTTTTTCGCATGATTCTAATAACTCTGAAATTTTCAGTGCCTTTGGTTCGATTTGCTCTTTGGAGGGGCACCTCGAATAACCAGTCAATGCTATGAGCATAGCGAGTTTTCCTTTCTTCATGAGCTATGTATCAGTAGATGGCTTGTGCATGTGGGGGAAAAGCACTACTACAGGCCGAACAATTTTATGTTGGGCATGAATCTAATTTCTTAGAGGCAATGTTCTACTCCTGTACATAAACACAGGCTCTAAAAGTCATACTAAGATGTACGAAAATCATTCTTGTACACTCCAATGCTGTTGTAGCTTCTCTGTTGGGACTATGTACTATGTCAGGAGCAAAATTTACGTGGCTTTACAAGCACCGTTATGAAATGTTGTTTATGTATATCAATTTCGGGACAGACTCTAAGACTTTACTTATCAGGTTCCATCTTTCTAATTCCCCTCATTGAGTGTTCAAATTTTTGAATGAAGAAACAATACTTTGTGGGTATTATTGGTCTTATGGATCAACAAAATTGCAATGGATATTCTAATGGTATCGAATAAATTTGTTGAGTTCATTCCCATTTAAAATGATAGACTTAAACTATGGACTAGACTGCCATGAGGATCTATAATTGTAATAATGGTTTTGATGCCATGTTTTGTCATCCCTACACTTGAAATTATCGCTAAAATCTGATGACAGTGGCATCATAGTAATATCGATATGTAGTATTGATATCTGTATCACAATACCTTAGCACATCAACATCTCACTGAAGCAATTATTACAATGGTATGGCAACTCAGAAACCTTGTTGAGAGTGTCATCACTGTTAGGTTGCATTGCATATATTCTCACTGCACTTGGATTTACATATCCCCTATGTAATTACAAGTAGATCAGTTTGAAAACTTGCCAAATCTTTGTTACAGGCCGCAAGCCTAAAGGAAAATCTAGGTACGATTTAAGGTGATAATTATCTCTGTCTTGGGTTCCATTTGAGTAGAAATGGAGGCCAAATGTTTTGAGGAGAATCTGGATATCTGTGCATGGATTTTTGATGACTATCTTTCCTGTGTAAAGATGTCGTAGCCCTATTCATCATGTGCAGTCTTCGCCGTAGCCCTGTAGAGGAGTCTTTGTTGGGATTGCTATCCATAACAAGATGAAACAGGGTGCCATATAGAGTAGCAAAGTCTTGTGGAACGAAAATTGCAGTCCTCTAGGTAGCTGTTGGAGCAGTTTTAAGGCTAACATATCTATGTGTTTATGCCCTAACCAGTATTAAGAATTGCAGTATAGAAATCTCCAGCCCTTGGTGCTAGAATTGCAATTTCATTGATTCATCTTCATGGTTAATAGCTTTGATGTCAAATCTCCTATTTGGCAAGTCAAGATTGACTTTAAATCATTGTACTCTATTTCTCTCTCTCCGCTAAACTATTGAAGAATATAAGAAGAATCGCTCAAGGGTTTCCGCACATTGGGGTTTGTCCTGGCTAGTGCCACATCTTGTGCCCTCTTGCCTTGGCTTGTATTCTACTGTTCATGTTTATGTTCTATCTGCATTTTACTTTCATGTTGATAAGATTGCTAATCTGGATATTGATATTGGGCTTATAAATAAATTGAAGTAAACTTTCTCTAAAGCATAGAACATATCATTGTTACCTAAAATCAACAAATATCATCATCAATAAAACCATATTTTTTATGATTCCTCTCAGCATCCAATGAATTCAGTGGAAATATGTGTGACAACATTATTTCCCACGTTTGTTGGGGGTATCCAATATGAGGCCAAAACTAAGAACTCTCTCTGTTAGGGCCTGTCAGAGTCAATAGGATACACAGTTCCCAACTCATCAAGGCCTGACAAATGTGATGATGAACATGAGGTAGTTCTGCTTAGTTGTTCTGATTGTAAGCTCTCACATGAATTTAGATTCAGGCTCTCTCATTGGAGGATATCTAGCATTTTAGATAGAAGAATCGATCAGTCCCTTGGACACAATGCTCATTGTGTAGATAGGGATCATAATTGATATGGAAGTTGGATGAGTCTAAACCCATTGAAGGTGTGCCAATGTTTAGCTATTGTTCCTTGTTAGTATCTTCTTGCGAAGCCTTTTCCTTAGCTAGGTGAGGTTGGGTGGCTTTGCCAAGATTTGAAATAATTCATTGACTTCCATGTCTAAGTCCATTAGAGGTCTTGTATCACCAATATTCTGTCAGAATAATCTTGTGCGAACAATATTTCACAAACGCTTCAGGACAATCCTAAAACATTGCAATGAAATAATACTTGATCAAGCCTTGAAATGACACTTGAGAGAGTCTTCCTCTGGTCTTGGTTCAAGTGATGCTTTGTCTCAAGGATGTAGGAGTATTATGAGATCAAAAGCCCACATTTATGTCACATTGATCTATCGTAGAAGGACTGAGATGGGCCTGAGGAAGAAGTTCGGGAAGCCTTAGAAAAATTCCATAGAGGTCAATAATTAGCCATTCAGATAGAGGAAAATACTCCAATGAAGAATGTAGATGAGTTCAGCCACATAACAAATCATGGTCAGGTGATTTGAATACCCTCCTATTCTAGGGCTAAAATAATCTTAGACAGAGACTGGTCTTGTTTCTCAAATAAACCAAAGAATAGCCCTTACGGCCAAGGCTCAAATAGCCACAATGCTTAAGTGAATAGTGCCAAAGAATATCCAAATGAATCCTTAGTCAACAGTCCTCAAATTTGCATGTATTAGACCTTGGAACAATGTGTAACTGACCTTGCTACTTATAAATCTCCACCTATAGAGCTCAACATTGTACCAATCTAAGTTCTAATTCCAAATATTTGATGCAAAATGGAACACATTTCAATTTACTATTCTTCTATTCTATGCATCACTGAAATTAGTTTTTGATGGGTCTAGAGCGCATTTCTAGAAACCAGAAACTACCCTGGAAATGCTTCTAGGATGTTGTGTATCTTTTACATTCAAAAAAATTATTTTTAAAATGTTCCAAAAATTTCCCACTAACCCTAACATATAAAAAAAAAAGCCTTGATGGTGAAAAAACTATCACAAAAGAAAGGGAAGACTCGTTCCCTTACAATATAGAGAAGAAAACCAACCAAATAAAGCGCTTTAACAGGGTTTATCAGGAAACGTTCCATAGTAGGAGGAAAAAAGTCACATTCCCATAATTCACGCTTTTGCTAATAATTATCTTCCTTTGCTCATATACCCTCCAATAATGTGGGTGAGTGGGAAACATATCATATCCCTTCTTCAGTAATATAGTGTAGTCCTAACACCGAGTCAACTAGCTTATACCATCTTTTTAATGTTTCGACCATTACATGACATTAAGGACACCATCGGGTCCCTTATCACTCGAACATTGAAGATGCAAGACCTATGCAGCAGCTTAGACCTTTGAAAAAGGGCCAAAATCATTGAATTAATCCCCCTTAATGTAAATGCGCTAAGTTTCACCTGCCACTAGTTGCCACCAAAATTACTGGTCTTGCTTCCAGTGAAGATGCAGAACCTATGTAGCAGCTTAGAAATTAGAAAAATGGAAAATTAGTAGGTTCAATCCCTTTAGTGTCAATACCCTAAGTTTCACTTGCCACCAACTGCCAACAAGATCATTGTTTTTGCATCCAAAGCACTATGGCCCACACTGGGGAAGCCTCAAAAAGTTTCACCTACCACCAACTGCCACCAAGGTCGCTGGTTTTTCTTCCAAAATAGTGTGACCCAAACTAGACAAGCATTAGAATCGACATGGCAGTGTGTAGACAACCAAAGCAGCAAATCACACATAGGGCTACCTTTCTTTCAAGATTTTTGGTAGGAGGCACCTTAGAAGGTTGCATGGAGGATGGTGGGGCCTAGCAAGCCCCAAACTCTATAAAATATACATTGAGGAAATCCATTAAACAACTGTTGGAGAGAGCAGCATTTTGGTACTTGGTTGTAGAAAGAACCATTAACTGCAAGGTTGTGCGAAAAAATTACTAGGAGAACTTAAGTGATTGACCCTCTTTGACCCCTACCAAAGGAAGGAATGTTGTAGAAGACCTCTCTCTCTTTATCAATATAATCTCTACTTTCCTCCCTGTGGTGCATTACCTTGCGTATTTGGCTGCACCTCATCCCTCAGCCTACGTTCAGTGATGTTGGGATTAATGAATTTTCATTTATAGAAAATTAATTTATAGTTGAATCTCCTCATGATGGTTGTTGAATCTCATTTAAATTGAGGATTGGTTGTAGAGAACCTTATTTAGAATCAACACTTCTATTATCTATTGCTGATCCTGAGCATATTTTCATTTGGAAGTAGTTTTGTATAAACTCTTCCCTGTGATGCTCATATTGCAATTTAACTTAGACTTCAAAAATGCATTTAGAAAGCTAAACATCCTGCCAATTTATTCAAAATTAGTCATTAATTCAACATAGTCAAGACATGTTTGAAAATTAGGGAGAATCAAAGGTGTGTAGATTGTTATTCTGAATTGTTGATTTAAATGCTAGAAAATGAATGATTACTATTACAATTTTGATTTTAGTTTGTTTTTTTGAACTGATAGTTTTTGGACATTCCTTTTTCTACCTTCAAAGGTACTTATCCTTCCTTGCAGAGAATTTTTTTCTAGATGACTTTATTTTCTTCCCAGGGATAAGTTATTATTTTCATGGTTTCCTATCTTCAAAATGTGTCAAGATAAGATGTTTGTCAAGATGGTTGACTACTGCTCTTTTTGAATTCTTGTTAGTGTATGTTGTAGATGCTTCAACAGGTCCTCTAACTATGATCCTTCTCTTTCTTTAGGGACACTTCTTTGCTAGCTTAAAACTCCTGAGCTGAATGAGTTCAAAGGTCTTTCAATTCCTTCAAACAATCCATCACAGGATCCACGAACCTTCTTCAGGATGTGACTTAAACTTTGAACTATCAGTACATTTTTCTTGGACTTGTGAACTTCCCTTATTGCAATTTCAACTCTTTGAAATATCTTTGTACCTTCAACCCGTGGTTTGTTGAGTATGCTTAGGATAAGAATTTACTACTATTTAAGTTATGAGTTCTCCTTCATAGTGTGACTGTTGGTTTAGGACTTCTTGTAACAATGCCCAAAATCATTCACCTACTATGGCCATTTCTACAATGCTAAGAAGACTACCTAATTTGTGCTTCTCATAATTATTTCAATGTCTCAGAACCTTGGTCCTCTTGTATGGTATTGTGGTCTTATTTCCTTATTGATTTAGCTCTGGACCAAGCCCTCAAGCAGTTCTTAGATTCTCAAATTCTTTCTTTGATGGCTCTTGAGATTTATGTGCTTCGAACCTCTCAAAAACTCTTAAATTTATGCATAAGTCTTTTATCTCATGTATAGGACTTTGATCTCATGTTTAGGTGACTGTGGTCACTATAATTTGTAAAAAAATGATTTAGAGTAGGTATTTTTCTAGCTCGGTTGCCTCAGAAACTTCCTCTCGTCCTTCAATGATATGGTAATCTTCAGATGCCTTATGACTGACCTTAGCTCTGATACCATGTTGAGAAATAAATGTATGTAGATATTAGGGTTTTGATTCCTCTTTTTATAATTACCTATGATAGGTGATGGTTTCGTCTACTTATTTATTATGTTGTCGTTCATCAAGCAATTACAAAATCAAAAATACATGAAGATCAGAAAAACAAGAGACACAAGATGTAGGCACTTAGCCACAGAAAAACCCCTCTCCTAAGGGGAAACCCAGTCAAACCTTTCTTCTCTAATAAAGCCAAGTAAAAGTGATACAATCCAATATCTTTTGACCAAGACAAATACCTGCTCCAAACACCAATTCAACCCTCTTTTCAAATAGATAAACTATGCCAAATTCAACAAGAGTCAACACCCTTCAGATTTGCTTCAACTGTAATTTCGGCCTCCTACAACTCAAAATTTTAGACCTGTAGTCATTGTAGAAATTTTGGCCCCTGCAACTTTTCTAGAATCCATAGAAAATTTTCATGTGTGAGAGAGATGCCCAAAACTTCGATTTTTATTCTTCCTTTGATTTTTCCTCCTTTTCTTTGACATCACACTTGTTTTTCTTGTTACTTTGTTGTAGATCAAACTTATGGATGTATAGATTCCGAATAGGTTGAATTATCCTTCTATTTATATTGCTTCGACAGGTCAAAATTACCCCAAACAAGGTAGACTTCATCAAGGCAGGGCCGACCTGGTGAGGAGGTGAAATATGATTGTTTTGACAAAAAATTATTGGATTCCTTGAGCTCCAAGACATTTGGTGTGATAATGCAATTTTAAACTCATTTCAAATAACAAAGTAATCAAATATTATCAGATCCATCACATTCTGGAAGACCTAGTGATGGCTATTTTATGAGAATGGATGGTGGTAAACATGTTTCATAAGGAAATATTCTTAGTGGATAATGGAGTGACTACTCAAAAAGTAAAAGTTAATATGTTGACACATGTATATGGAAAACTATTTTGTATTTTTTTGAGTGTTGAAACTACTTTATAATAACACTGGTTTTGTCTAAAAAGGGTGATTTCTAACTTGACCTTATCCACAGTTATTTCCTACTAATAATTGCATTTACGTTGCACGTATTACTAAGTGTACTTTCCCATGAATGAATATTTCATTTTCTGATGTAGGTATGATCAACTATGTTAGCTAAAGTGTAAGTCATCAAAAAATTCTCCATCATTATCCTTCGAGGCAAAGGGCATTGAGAGAAGCTTGGTCAAAGGAAAGTTTGGTATATTGAATTCTTTCTGAACACGGAAGTAATTAGAAAGTTAGACTAATTTTTCAGAGGGTTTTAAAGGAAAAACTCTCAACCTTGGCTCCATTTTTTAAAATCTCACTCTCTTAGATAATGTTATTTTTCTTCATAGAGAAATTCTTGATACATATATTTTAGTAAGATTATTGAAAAACACAAGGATCCACCTAGAACCGTTTTGACACTAGTTCAAACTGATTTTTAGACTCAACTCACAACGATCACAATTTTTTATTGGCATGGTTGCTAATGTCAATTCAAAACATCTATTGCTTCTAACTGATGCATTTTTCCCTTTTTGTCTCAGGGAGATTGTCATGCTACCTTAAACTTTGCAGCAGTTATGGACATTCTAATTGTATTAATTTGTCAAAATAATGGTTGGGAAATTAGTACCCCATCTCCAGAACAGTTTAAAAGTACTCTACGTATAAAATAAGTTTGTATGCCTATTTGTTTCTAATATTATTCTGTCTTCTAGAAGAGCCCTTTGATTTGATTTTCTATCCGTTACCAATTTTTGGGCAGTTTCCAGGTGACGGTGTAGTTGTTAGAGGACAATGTTATGGGATAAGAAGCATTTGTGTAGACTGGGATGATGCACTTTATATGTACTCTATAACCCAATATTCTTTCCCTTAGATAAAGGTATCATAAAATACTTAAATAAACTACCATACTTGAATAAAATGTCAAAAATCAAACCACGATGATTTGATTCTGTACTATAAACTCATCTAATAACTATAGATCATTAAAGTTGAAAAACACCAATCAAAATTTCTGTTAAGGGTGCCCTAACCAACAAAAACATACTGCTACTAAAATAAAATAGAAAACATGGACTTCTAAACATGCAAAATAACATCTTTGCTTTTCTATTAAATCTGAAAATAGAAATCGAAAGCAACAGCTCCAAACTCATTCTTTAACCTCAAAATTGTCCACCTTCTTTTCCTTTGTAAACTAGGAAGAAAAGAGTTATAATCAATCTCGATGCATGCATAACAACACCTATACTGGCTGTAAGAACTCCTAATCCTAGTGAACCTAGCTGCAAAGATAACAGACTCAAAAGGGGAGTGTGCTCTCTTAGAAATTTGTTGGAAACCTCATGCATGTGTGCCCCTTCTATCTCAGGGAACTGTGTAATATATTTGTGCATGAAAAACTAATTATGCCAAAAAAATGGTTTAGAACTGATTAGTGACCACGACACAAATTTTTTGTTGATAGAGTTAGAATCTCAGCTTACTCGATTCCCATAGCTCTAACTTATGTTTTAGATTTTGAACACTTAGAAAAATAATGTCATCTTGTATGATACTCATCTTATTGGATGATTTAAGTCAGGGAGTGCATTTATATCTTAAGATTACCCACTTAGCTTGGTGGTATAGTTTTATGCTATCCTAGTAAAATTTTCTTGTCCATAAGTCATAAGATTGCATAGTTAGATACAACGACTCTTATCTGATGGGTTGTCTGGCCTTTAGATCTCTATGCTTGAGCTTATTGATATGTTTCCAAGTTGAATGGAAACTCTTGGATGTTTAGCCGAAGCAGATTGATGTGTCATCAAGGTTCATGGTCATACTAATTGTCTTATTCTACTTGTATGTGTCCTCCATTTCATCAAAGAGTCTATCCCATTTCGGACCTGTGGCTAGTAAATGACCTTGCTAACATACTATTCTGGGACATCTTGTTAAGAAGAGTTTGGTTGAAGGTGGTCATAAATGTTTGTACATATTTGGCTCTATGTTAGATGCTTTGATTAGTGACCGAGACAAATTTTTTGTTGTTAGAGTTAGAATCTCAGCTTACTAGATTCCCATAGCTCTGACTTATGTTTGAGATTCTGAACTCTTAGCAAAATAATGTCATCGTGTATGACACTCAGCTTATTGGATGATTTAAGTGAGGGAATGCATTTATATCTTAAGATTACCCACTCAGCTTGGTGGTATAGTTTCATGTTGTCCTAGTAAAATGGTCTTGTCCATAAGTCATTAGATTGAATAGTTAGATACAAGGTCTCTTATCCGATGGGCTGTCTGGCCTTTAGAGCGCTATGCTTGAGCTTATTGATATGTTTCCAAGTTGAATGCCAATTCTGATGTTTAGCCGAAGTAGATTGATGTGTCTTCAAGGTTCATGATCATACTAATTGTCTACTTCTGCTTGTATGTGTCCTCCATTTCATCAAAAAGTTTGTCCCATATCATACTTGTGGCTAGTAAATGGCCTTACTAACGTACTGTTCTGGCAAAATCTGGAAACTATGAGAAGAGCATGTAATCATGTGCTCTCTTCTTCTCCTCTTTCATTTTACCCAAGGTTCACATTGGATTTTCATGTTCAAGTGAGTCCTATGACCTTTCTCTTCCTTTGCTTTTCATGCCAAATTGTTGATGAGAATAGAGAAAATTTTCTCCTAGAAGTCAGATAGGATTTCCTTCTCATGCGACAAATTCTGCATCTTAGACCCCTCTTGTCACCACTAGTTATTCTATTTTGGTAGTTGAAACTTTATTGAATCATTCTATGCACTCACAATATTTGCCTCTGGATTTGGACACTGTTTTGCTCTATAGTTATCCTCCTTTCTCTTGGTATGGATATTTCAATTGTAAGTGACTCTAAGGAAGTGGATTGAGTTAGATTTGGGAACTAACCTTGCCCAAATACAAATTTGCTACATCAAGTTTAGCAATTTGAACTTATAGCATGGGCTATCTAGAATACTTGGCCCTTTGCTCAATTTTGGTTGTGATCCCATAAGTCCTGTATTCTTGCGAATTTTTCCTTAGATCAGTTTTTAGCTGGGTACCCTCCTCCACATTATTGCGAGCTACTTGTGATTCAACTGCCACTATGTCTATTAAGGTTGCCTTTCATCTCCCTTGATGTTATTTGGCTCTTCTTTGAATGAGTTTGATCTTTGAGATCCTCTGTCAGCAAGTGTGTTTGAGCCTTTACTGGCACTGATGCCATGATATAATGTTCTATGCTATTAGAAATGCCATTATATAACATTCTAAGTGTGTTGGTCTCTTTTAACCCTTTGGATGGAGGTTTCTTGGCATTATTCTTGGGTTGTTGCTTCTTTAAAGGCTTGATCTTTGTGGGGATGAATTTAGCTTGAATTCCACCACTTTCCTCTTTATTTGATCTCTCACATAAATCTGACTTGGAGCCTCTGTCTACACTATAGGAAGTACATCTCTTTAAAGTGGGTTCTCCTCCTTCAACTTCTTTTTCTGTTTTAGTCTCAACAATGCTACCACTAAAATTCTCTTTAACTTCTACTATAAGTTGTGAAAAGTGTGGATCATCAAGCATACATTCTAGCTCATTTCCAACTGTAAACCCCCTTGACACCAGCTGGCCTAGACAGAACTACACATGATTGTGTTTGAGATTCATCAAAAGAACCCTGTGACTTGGAGTGAGAAACCATAAAAAAACTTTGATCTTTGGTAGCACTTGAACCATAAGATATCAATTGTATGAGGATAGTGGAGGCTCTAGTTTTTGTAGGCATAAAATAGGTCTCTCCTTCAATAGATTGACATCTTAAAGTTCTTTCCTTGCCGTTGGATTTCATTTTGGAATCTGGACTCTCTCGAGAATTGCTTGAAGAAGATGGAGGCGATACCCCACCTCCACTCAACTCTATGGGAATCTGTTCTTCATGTTGGTTCTCCTTGGATTGAGTCAAAATTGAGTTACATTATTCTTCTTCCTCTTCTTCAGTAGAGACTCCTTTGGTACACCTACCTCTTATTTCTTCTATTTGTGCTATATCTTTTTTGGGTAATGGTGTCTTTAAGTTAACGTGTTTTGTCCTTCTTTAGCGTTAGAATGAACTATTTTATTAGTAGTTGGATTGACAAAAACTGGCATAAAATATTATTCCTATCGCATCTACAACTTGGTAAGTGAAGAAAGGTACATGGGAAACTTATCATTAAGGAAACACACAAAGAAATTGAAATAGAAACTAGACATTAAAAAACAACGCTAATATTTTAAACAAAGATCCTATTAAGGAATTCAATGAAGCTAATTTAAAGCTACAAGTTGATTTTAATAGTCCAGTATATGTACAAGAAAAACTGATGGGAAATGTTTTTGGGAGAGGAAAGTTTGGAATATGGGCTAGAAATGCCTCAGAAATATTTTCTGGCCATTTCATGATTTTGGCAGGCATTTTCTGCAAAATCAAAATGCTTTTTATTGTTAATGATGGATCCTATGATCAACCATTATTATAAATTTTAAAGTGGAAAAAAGGATGAAGAGAAACTCCAAAATCCTAAAACCTATGCCAAATGTTTTCCAAAAACAATAGTGCTTATACATTGTAAATACATTGCAAACCCTCCATTTTTCTTCACTGATATCTTACAACAACCTTGTGCATTTTGTGAATATACTTCATGTTTGAATGCTTTGGGATATGCTTTTGATATGCAAGGTGAGACGGATACATAGTAGGAGTTGTTTTCTAAGATTTTAGAGGGTTTCATGAATCTGGACCATTAGGCTTTCTCGTTCTTGAAATTTTCCATCTTCATAAGGATAATGGCATTTGCTTGTTTGAACGCCTCCATGGAGGAGACTTTAAGACCTTTGTAAAACATATCGAGAGAGAACTAACCTCTTGGGAGGTATGTAACGAAGTTGTATAACATGTAAGGAGGAAGTTTTTGAGGGCATCAGTCGATCTGTGTGGGTAGTTTTATGACGATTTTATGTTTATCTTTTACAAAAAAGTACATGGATTGAGTGTTGTTAGAGAACCAGAAAGTCAAAAGATGAATGCTAATTATAAAGAACCAACATCAATTATGCATGGGCAGGGAAAGAGTAAAAGAAGAGTTGGATCTCGATTAACCTCTTCATCAAACATCATAAATCCAATGCTTGTAGAGGGAGACAAGAAAAAGAAAAGATGCCAAATGGTTGGAGGAAGTTGTCTTCATTGTTTGATGATACTCGATCAATTTTACCAGAATTGCAAGTACTAGGCGAATCTTAAACTTCTTTTCAAGTTTGATGCAACAAACAGCCTACAGATAAGAAACAAGTATAAAACGTCATGAGTATCATCTAAAAATTTGATTTCATGTGGAGGAGGCTTTTCATTAGAGTTACAGTTGTATAATAATATAATCATTTTTTACATCAATATACGGAGCACTTTCAAGAATCTGATGAAGATCTAAAAGGCTAATATGTTGGACAATTGGTTTACATTTCTTTCTTAATTCATACTGCAGTTCACAGTCCATGATGTTTGGACTCTACATATAAATTTTGAAACTTTGTACAATAATGTATCTAAACCTTAAAGTAAATCTAAAATTCCACATTTATCTATTTAATACTGATTATTTACATTATTGTTTATTTTGATGTTTACGAAGTGGATTTATTATGGAATGAATTGTTTTACATTTTTTAAATTTGAGTATATTGTGAGTATTTGTTCAATTTTATGTTGAATCTTTCATGAGTTATTCCCAAGTCTAAGTCACACTCTTGCTCCTTGGATTTTCCAAGTCAATATTGAGTCTAGGCTATGTGTCAATAGGAGGGAGTGACAAAGTGGATAAGCCAAATGCAGGTTTGCATCTAGCATCACTTTTAATGTGCTTCAATCACCTTACTGGCATGAGAGGGTTTTATCTCCAAAATAGAAGAAGAGTATCGATAAGGGTCTTTAAAGGATGGGGATGTGGATCCAAAGCGACCTAACTTCAGGATTTCTTTCTCCAAAATAGATTCATTTAAAGGTTCATATACAACCAAAAAAGGGTCATGTTTAAGCTTGGGGCTACCCCAGGTTCAAACTCAATGAAACCAGAGTCACACATCCATGATGATGCCTAACATGACGATTCCCATCTTTAGTGAAGGTTACATTTTTTTACTAGGATCATGATAGAGGAATTCAACAATCAATGTTACAAAGTTACAAACATCAAGGTACATAGAGGGTTTGGTTCTTTTGATTAAATGCTAGCTACATACCCTCATACATGACATAATCCAATGGAAACATGGAATCCTACCATTCCTGAAATCCTGAAAGCTATTAAGTTTATTGAATTTTGAATGGTATCTAATTTCTACTTTGTTGATAAGAAATCCTATGAGGTTGGAACCACTATTCAAAATTGTTTCAATTTGGCTGGGAAGTGGTTCAACCATTTCCTCAAGGCTTAAAAAAAAGATTGGGATTTTTCTAGGATTACCAGTAACAACCTCTCTGTTTCCCTCAATAATCCCTAGAACCATTAACCCAACAAATCCAAGGCACTAGTAATTGCCTCCTCAACCAGACTCATTGTTCCATTTAACTTAAGCTTTCCTGGACACAGATTTTGAGGTTTTCCAACATGAAAAATCCTAAAGAATATGTTGTCCTGAAGCCTAGCTTGCACCATATCATATAGTTAAAATCTAAAGTCCTTGGCACCCTTAAACCTAATACTAGTCTAAGAATCCAATACCATACTAAGAGCATATCTGTGCTAAGAGAGTTCCCCATGCATTTACAACCACATTTTATCTAAAGGGTGAAAGTGGTTCTGTGTCTCATAACTCATTTTGAAGGACAAATGTCCATGTCATACAATAAAGGCAAGCTTGAAATGCTTGTTCTATAGCTAGAAGTATTGTTATGACATTGTTCACACATCAACACTAAAAATGCAACATATTGTGTGCATCCTTAGATATGTTTGATATTGCAAGCTAACTGTTTAAATAAATGCATGTATAAAACTTCTATATTAGCATAAAAACCATCAATATTTTGTGTCTAGTAGTTTGGGTTGAATTCACAATAGTATGCTTAAAAGTGTCATTTCAATATCTGGAAATTAGGATATATAAATGTGAGATATATATTCTACAACTTTGGGTTATCTCTTTTTCAAATCTAACCTTTTTTAGGCTACATGTTAATTGTTTGAACTTTGAAGAAATTCCTGAATGGATTTCAATAAATACTCTAACATATAGTGGTAAGATAGTGGTACAATAAATTGTGTTATTTCAAAGATTTGACTTCCAGATTTTCATAAATACAATGTCCTCAATAAATAGTAAATACTTATCTGTATAGACACTTATGTTTAGGATTATATTTCTGTTGGAGTGGTTCTTTATGTTCCACTATAATCTTGATGTTGACAAGCTTTAGTTGGTTGTTTTCATCAATTTTCTCATAGAATATGCAAAAGGAAACGTATGTCAAACTGTGGCTAAAATTACATTTCTCCTAATTTCTTTTTTTATTATTCATGACAAGATTTGTCCTATAGTTTGTTTCAATTTGTGTATTATGTTTCTCCTCCCCTTTTTTTTACAAGGATATAGATTTCATTTTCCCGTAAATGGTATAGAAACTTATGTTTAGAATTCTATTTCTGTTGGAATGATTCTTTATGTTTGACTATAATCTTGATGTTGACAAGATTTAGCTAACCGTTTTCATCAATCGCTCATAGAATATCAAAAAGGAAATGATTGTCAAATTGTGGCTAAAATTATGTTTCTCCTTATTTCATTTTTTATTGTTCATGACAAGATAATCGTGTTGCAATAATGAGTTGTCCTACAATTTGATTCAATTTGTGTATTATTTTTTTCCTCCCGTTTTTTTAAAAGGATGTAGGTTTCATTTTCCTATTGATGGTTTTTGCATGTATCTTATCTAGCCCCAAATACTGGTAATGGAGCGGATCTTGAGAAGTAGTCATGGACACAGACTCTATTAGAGGTTAATGTTACAATACCACTTCCACCTGGTACCAGAAAAAAGTTTCATTGTTTATGATGTAAAGAAGACTTATCTAACAACAGGGATGAAAGGAAACCTCATGTCTTAGTTGTAAGTCATTTATTTGTGATTCTTAGTTGTAAGTCATTTGCCTGATTTTGAGCTTTATCATATCAATTATTTCACTAATCCAATATGCATGGCCTATATTTATCACGAGTCACCAGATATCAGTTACTTGACATGGTTGATATAACATTCAATTCTAGGCCACTTTTATTTTAAGTTAGAGATTACATTAATTAAAATGATATTAATATTTTGATTGGTTTACTAGGAGCTTGATTTAAAAAAGTTTTGTAAATCCTATGTGGATGTTATTTTTTTAGGATGAGCTCTTTACGCTAGTAAGGTTAGATGAGTCCATTTGGAACATAGGTATACATCAAGTGCATCTTTGGCCTTTGTTTTGTATTTGTTATTCTTTATATCATTGATGGATGGTTATTGATTGATGTAAAACAAAGGATGGGAAGGTCCTTTCAATTCTCTTGACAAAACAAAATCAAATGGAGTGGTGGAATTGTGTTGTAAAGGGTGAACCAGAAATTAGTACATGAAAGGTAGAACCCAAGAATAACAAGCTATCTGATCTGGATCCAAAGACATGACAAACCATGGAAAAGAAATATGGTATTGGCGATTCTTCCCTACTGATCATATCTAATTGTTAGACCACTGCCCAACTTTCAGTTATCTGCAATGGAAATAGTGACTC
This sequence comes from Pinus taeda, assembly GCA_000404065.3. NCBI lineage: Eukaryota > Viridiplantae > Streptophyta > Pinopsida > Pinales > Pinaceae > Pinus > Pinus taeda. Next base: position 37,485 of record APFE030556068.1, on the reverse strand, counting down.
TAGCTTTAGTTGTAACTTGTATGAATAGCGACTTTGGCCATTGTCTTGTTATTTTCCTATGATTGATTTTGATTAAATCCAACTAGTTTGTTGTGAAACTAATTAAAGATTTGATGGCAAACATATATTTTTCAAATCTTTTTTCTAAATCTATTTTCTTGAGAAAATTTGTCTTTTTACTTTAGGTACCATATATTGCTAATTCGTGACATATGTTATGATATAATTGCCTTGATAAACAAACATAAGTGTTATACACTTAAATCTGAAGAAACATGATTTCTAAATACAAAGTTTATTAATTAAGAATATCTTGTCGAATTCTTAGCTAAGTTATGCTTATATTTCAGTAGGGGATTTTTTGTACGTTGATGCTATGTTGTCTTTTTGTTTTATGTTAGGTAACAATGGTTAATAAGGAATGTGTTCTTGAGAAGCATGCATACATATTATTCTAGTATCGATCGGGATCTCCTTGGTTTCCAGGGATGGCAACAAAAGAACAGATGTCAATGGGACCTCTAAAGTTCGTGTTGGATGAATTTAATACCAGTGATGATTCTGTTTCCTTGTCAGGTAAAGAATGTCACAAGTCAAATTTAAATAAACAGAAGCAACTGAAGAATGAATGTGAAGTTATTGCTTTTCGTCCAAGTGAAGTCACTGGAACACCTTAACAGGATAAGGTGTTTAAGTCTAACAACATGCCCTCTCCTACAATACATATGCAAAGTATTCCATGTCTCCATGTGTTGTGTGAGGTAAATCCCCTCTGCGGACAGAGGCGATCCCACTAGCCCGATAGGGGTCTAGCAACAATCAAACACGCTGCATGCAAGCTCCT
>APFE030556068.1:0-36621 GCA_000404065.3 Pinus taeda | reverse complement strand
CTCAATGCAAGTGTTTTCAAGTTGTGTCACTGGTCACAGGTCCGTAAATGTGTCCTCCAATGTGTGACAGCGGGGGTAACAAGGACGGTGACCAACGGTGACAAATTACTGCGTAACACCATGTCTCTTAGTTGAAAAAATTTGTGTTGTGAAATCAGTTTTCTCTTCAAGTTCACCAACAATTGGAAAATGTACTACAAAAAATTCTTCCATGAGTGATTTTTATTTGTGATTTAGTATGGAGTCTTCTGCTTCATCATAATTAAATCCTTTTTGTACTGGAAGATAGTTGAATACAATGTTTTTTTCCAATGTATTTTTATCTTAAATTAAATTAATTATTGTCTTATTGTTTGGTGTCCATTGTTGATTGCTAAAAAGAGATATTGTTACCGTGATAGGTTTCAAACTTTTTCATTGGTTGGTTGTTGTCATGTTTTGAGTGCGGACTTGTGAAATTCTAAATCACATGTTTCCTTGGTCATTGTCTCTAGTTGTCTTTTTTTCTTTTCTTTTTTGTTTTCTATTGGTTCATGGGGCCCGAAGATCCGTGTTACATTTGCACAAAAGTTTAGATATCATTCAAATATCTAAGTCTTTTAATTTTTTATTTGAATTTTTATGTGATAAAGGAAAGACAAATGTCTCAATTTGAAAAAGTCACCCAGTAACAACAACATTTATATTTTTTTTCACTCAAAGTGTAACATATTGCATCTGTCTTCATCAATGCTTTTCTTCCATATGATATTCATTTATGATGTTTCCTTTACAACATCTAATGCAATTGACAGTTATAGGTCATTTATCGGTTATACATGTCTTCAAAGTTTCACTTGTAATTGAGTATTCAATTGAACATATTGATTTTTTTATACGTAACAATTTTTCCCTCTATCGACTTTTCATAACTTCCATAACCATTAGGTAGCGACCTGCAACTTCAATGCTATTTTTCTTGTTTACTAAAAGTTTTTCCAAGACTTTTCTAAGTTGTATAATTTAAAATTATAAAATTTCAAGGTCTAATTTTTTAAATTCTAATTCTTTAAAGGGTGTTAGCTCAATGGAAGAGCCACTGCTTTACAAGCAGGAGGTTGGTGTTTCGATTCCATCTTGCTCTGATATTGATATGAAATGGTGACGATTAGGTTTTGGTAACAAAGGCTCTTTTGACCATCACCAATGAGCTTACAATAACATTTTTCGACCCTCACCATAATATGAAATGGTGACGGCCAATGAATGCCACCATATATACACATCAATAGTGATGGTCATAAAAGGTCCATCACCATAAATAACTGTTGTTGATATGAAATGGTGATGGTATTATCTGTCATTATAGTCATTATTTGTGATGGACCTGAAATGTTACCAATGAGTTTATCATGACTTTTTTTGACCCTCACTAAAATATGAAATGGTGACGGTCAACGAATGTTGCTAAATATATGCATCAATAGTGATGACCATGAAAGCTCCATCACAATAAATCATTATTGTTCATATGAAATGGCGACAGTCGCTATCCGTCAATATAATGATTATTCGTGACAGACCTTGAATGTCACCAGAACACCTATACTTTTGGCAACGTCATCTTTGGTGACGTTCAACTTTTTGGCGACTGACACTAAAGTTCATCACCATTGCTTATAAGAAATGGTGACGGTCATTATCTGTCATTATAAATCATTATTGGTGATAGACCTTGAACTTCACCACAACACCTATACTTTTGGCGACGCCACCTTTGGGGACGTTAAGTTTTTGGTGATGGAGGCTCTTTTGACCATCACCAATAAGCTTATGGTGACATTTTTCACCCCTCACCAATGTCCTTTTTCCTTGTAGTTTTTGATTAGTTGAAGGGAGCAACAATTTTCTGGAAGATTGATCTGAGATCAGCATATCATCAACTATGCATCAAAGAAGAAGACATTTACAAGACAACTTCTTAGACTAGGTATGGGCATTATTAGTTTGTTGTAGTTCCATTTGGTTTGACTAATGCTCCAACTACTTTTATGTGCTTGATGAATAATGTATTGCGTCCTTATCTCGACAAGTTTATTATTGTATTCATTGATGATATATTATTATGCAGTAGTCTATAACGCGACTTTTTGAAAGCCTTTCCGGCGGATTTTTCCGATCAAAATCCGACAGCAATTTATTGGAATCTCAATTTTGATAGCTAGTTTCTGCACAATCAATGGCTCCCAGGGGTTTTTCAGGTCGCTGAATCCAAATATGCAGTTAAAAAACCATTTTAACTGCTAAAAATCAAGATTTAACCTCATTTCTTCCGCCGGATTCCGTCACCGGAATCTCCAAAAAGTCGCATTATAGACAACTCCTATTATTATATTCCAAGAATGAGGAAGAACATGTTGAACATTTAGCAATGGTATTGATTGCGGAGAAAGCATCAGTTGTATGCTAAACTCAGTAAATGCATTTTCTTTCAGATATAGGTATATTATTTGGGACATGTGGTTTCCAAGGAAGGCATAGTAGTAGATCCACAAAAGATAAGGGCTATCATGGAGTGAGTAGATCCTAGAAATGTAAATGAGGTAAGATCATTCGTGGGGTTAGCAGGTTATTAAGGAGGTTCATCAAGAACTTCTCACAATTTTCTTATCCTATTACATTGTTTCAAAGGAAAGGTAAGAAATTTGAATGGACAGAAGAATGTGCAACCAGTTTTGAGCGGTTGAAGCAATTATTGAACAATTCTCTAGTGTTAAATATTACATATATGGACAAATAATGTTTGATATGTACACATACTTGCAAGAGAGGACTTGGTGGAGTCCTTATGTAGGAAGGACATGTAGTATGCTATGAATAAAGGAAATTGAATGAGCATGAGAAGAATTATCCAACACATGATCTTGAGTTGCCAACGACTGTCCATGCTTTGAATATGTGGAGGCACTATCTTCTTGGAAGCGGTTCATCTTGATGGGTGATCACAGTGGATTGAGGAAAGCTAGATGGTTGGCCGTGATCAATGAGTTCGACTTTGAGATCAACTATATTAAAGGAAAAGAGCATAAGGTCATAGATTCCCTTAGATAGCGGATACAAGTATATCACATAACAACAATGAGTTCTTATGGGATAGATTTATAGGATCGGATCCTGCAGGTAGGACAACAGGATGACAGGTATATGGAGCTTATGCATATGTTATAGTAGGGTATAGGTGATCAAGATGTGGACTACCGTCTCATGGCAGATGGTTTGGTCATATTTAGTGACATGATATATGTGTTAGATGACAGTGAGCTTAAGAATATTATCTTGAGGGAATTTCATTCTAAGCTATATTCAGGTCACTCAGGATATTAGAAGACATTAACAGTGGTGAAGAAGTTCTATTATTGTCCGAATTTGAATAGGGAAGTGGCAGATTTTGGGGCTAGATGCTTGGATTGTCTATGACACCCACATCCCACATCTACCCAAGTAATTGGCCACTTGGGGTAAACATGTGACGAGAGGTCACTATAATTGGATTCAAACCTCCTAAGTCACCTTAAGGAAGTGGAATCAATGAAAAATCACCACAAAACCTTCCACATCAGCGAAAAAAACTCCCAGGAGCCATCCCAATCACTCAGGTAACTAGCCCATGAGACCAACTAAAGTTTTCATACATAAAACCCCTTGATGCTCTCTTGATATGGTCAAGGGTGCATCTCGGGTGCTCCACAAGTTTGCACAATAAGGCATGCGTGCATCTGGAGACTTTTCTCCTCAGACCTGTGCCTATGACTCCGAGATTTGTGCCACTTTTTTAAGCCCAAATCAATGCTTACAACTCAATGACAAGTTCATAAATGAATTTACACAACAGAACAATGATACATTTGCAAAAACATTGACAAGGTCTAGACTGGATGCTTACTAGCCATGACAAGCATTTCGTCAAACATGTCACAAATATGTAATCTACGGGTTTAAATAACATATCTTAGCATAAGGGTATCATACTTATATGAGAATCACTAAAAGTCATTGTTCCCTTATATGATTAGCTGCATTATCGTCTATTAGATATGAGATACATTTTTCATTCATTTACAAATCAAAACATGAGGAGATCCATTCATTATCATTTCCATAATACATGCTTATAACCAGCATAATAACAACAAAAATATCAAACATACACCAGCCATAGAATCCACATATAAACCAATATATTTACACAAGATACTAAGGGGAGAACCTGTTATTAATGAATGAAAAATGCAACTTGGTATGGGACTACCGCGTTCCACCCTACCATAGATTGGTTGAGCCAATTCTCTCTTTAGCCAATCACCCATGTACCATATTCCAAGCATGAATGTGGGATGTAAACCAAAAGACATCTCGTTCATCTCGTTCGTCGTCTTGACATGTTTCTTGGTGTACCTATACCTGTGGTCACTCATGACAAGACAACATCAAATCCAAAACCTTCTAGTCTACCATGAGACATGATCATTTGGATGTAGGTGACCGGGAGAGGTAGCAGGGCTGTGATGCGGGATGATGGCTCCCTGCAACTAATGACGAAAACTACACAAGAGTCACTGAGATATGGAGACAAACAATCTGAGTTGATAGTGATTGTTTGCAAGGTCTGGCTCAGCTGGGAGGAAAATTTGCGCAAATTTTGGGAGGGACAGTTCAGGCTGCAGGAGGGCAAGGCAGGCATGCTCTACACATTTTCTGAAATGAACAGTCAACATGGATTGGACAACCAGATTCCGCAATTTTCTAGAGGAATAGGTCGGGCTGCATGAAGGGTCAGTAGGTAGGGATTGCGCAGTTTTTCTCGGGAACTTCCTAGGAAACTGGAAACCAGAATTGTGCAAATCCTAGAGGGAACTGCTAGTTGGCTACGCAGTCACTAGCAGAATAAATTGTGCAATTCCTGGAGTGAATAAGTAGTCTGATGCTAGGAGCTGCTGGCTGGGAAAGCTACACTAAGGCTAGGAGGTCGACCTACTGATGATCTCTACACAATTTCTGAGCTGAGATGACTAATGGGAAGTAGAATTCCTGCTCATGAGCACTGTGCAATTTATGAGATGAACAATCAGTTGACTTGTCTGGATGACTGGCTAGGAAAACTTCGCAATTCTCTAAAGGAGACAAGGACATGCACTTGGTGTCTGTATGGCCTGCGTGCGTAATATCCTCAGTCAATTGAATGGGTGATGTCAATCGCCTCTGCACAATTTTTTAGGGGATTCAGTCCCGGGGTGGCTACCGGGTCCGACTATCTGTGTGTCTAACATGAGAGTTGATTGAGTTGCTTGCAAGCAGCACAACTTGAAAGGACTAGCTTGGTGCTTTTGCAATTTTCTGGTTGATAGTTGATCAAGTTGAAAGAAGGGTGATGGTCCAGCTACCAGTGAGGATTCTGGTCGTCAGAAGATTAGCAAAAATGGATAAGTGTGTGAATAGTCGAAAGATGCATAGGTGATCATACGAACACACACTCACATGACTTGACAATGAAACGACAAAACCATTTAGACACACATGTTTAACATGACTGACTGACTGTGCAAACGACAAGCGCAACACTCGTGATTGATCACTCATGATCGAGGCGACGCTTGTGCGACATTGAATGTGACTCCGTGTGTGAGTGTGATATATTCCTTCATGGTGAACACAACAACCACATACGAAGGAAAGACTTTTAGAATAACTAGAACACGGTCGCAAGCATGACGTGGACATCCGCATGAAGAGACTTGGGTGCAATGAACAAGCAAGGCGAATGTAAAGACTCACACGAGCTCACGGAATGAACCTGGGTGTGTGCAATCATCAAGTGAAACTCTTCAAGGGAGGCTCTGAAATTGGTGCAAGCCAAAATTTTGGGGGCTGGTTGTAGCTGCTACAACACTTGGTAACACACTAGAAGAACTCCAACTTCTATATTATGGTTCATTGCTAGCACATGGCCTTGGTCTTTGGGAGAGTATTGAATCATTGTGCAAGTTACTTCAGTTTCCCCACTTACCCCATGGACATACATGGTTCACCCTTTGCCAACTCAGTCAAACACAATCAAAAGTTCATCTTAGATCTCAATGTTTCGAATCCCAGAAGGGTAGTTTAGTTCGCAAGTTGAAGATTTTCAAAGTATAGGTTTTCATCTGTGGTGTTGCGCTACTGCCAGGATGCTTGGACAATACCCTGGAAGATTCACACAGGAACACACAAATTTCTCCACTTCCAACGAGCCTTGTCAGTACCTTGGTGGAGTTGTATGCTTCACCTCTTTGTGCAGGAAGCCTTTCTCTTCTTTCTCTTTTATATATATATATTATCTAACTATCTAATATATATAATAGTATATATATATATATATATATATTATAATATATAGATATATATATATATTATATATATATATATATAATATATATATAAAATTCTTTTTAAGGCAATTGTGCATAGGGACTTATTTATTGTGGGGCAGAAGAGGGATCTCGACTTATTAAGAGCAGAAGAGGTTCTTCCTTTAGACAAGCATGTAAGGCCTTTGACATAGGTTTTCTCATTTAGATTTTTCCCTTTCTCCATTTTTTCTAGTTGGATTAGCTTAAACACACAGAGCAGAAGGCAGTGTATAGGCATGGGGCTTCCTAGTGTGGACACAAGTTCACTGTTGGACCAAAGCTTCCCTTATAGATGGTTCGTATTTTCCATCAAGACTTCATTAGCCAAAGGTTGTAACCACGCACAAAGAAAACAAACTCAAGACTAGTCGCATACTCTATTCAAAACCCAGAATGTAGTAGTTGGCAACACTTATTTCTGGAAACAAAAATAGTAATATATCAAACAAACAAAATGAACGTGAAAAAAATAATAAGTAGAATCAACCAAAGAGAAATCAAAGATAATAAACAAAACAAACCAAATGAAACAACAACCAGCAAGCAGACTATGTACATGGCACGAGCGCGGCCCAACCTACTAAAACTATTGTTTGACAACTTGGTCATTGACAAGAAGATTATCGATCCTCCCCTCAAGTGATTGCAAATGATACATGTGTGAGCCAAGTTTTTCGTGGACCATTGATAGTCCACCGTGCTCCACTACCAGAACCTAGTGGCATTCCAGAAGACCTTCGAGTGAAGAAAACACCACTGTTTCAGGTACTGTGTGCAACATGGGCTCAGATGATGGCACGGGGTAGTTTTTTTTACTCCAGGAAGGGTTTAAGTTTCTGAAGTCAATGCATAAGCGGATCTTCCCAGATTTCTTATGTGCAGTATTTAAATCAGAAAACCAAGTATGATGATGAACTTTGCGAGTAATCCAAAAAATTAAAATGTTAGTGAATATTTTCGGCGAAAGGAGGACAAACATAATGTATGTGTTACCTGTTCTTTGCTTGTTAAAATTGGAAACTAGGGCCAAACTCCATGTGGGTCAGCTTATTTATGGCAACCAATATTTTTATTGGATCCCTCTCGTCGAGAGGTGTAGGATTGATCTAAAGATCACCTGATTCTGATAAGTATTTATGGAGATATGAATTTATTTTGATTATGGATTTATTGTCAAGCTGACTAGCATCTTACGTAGGCTCAAAAGCCCAACCGATGTGTCTATTCAACCTCTACATTTTTAGTATAAATAAGAGAGGATTTGGAGTCATTGAGTACACACTCTTTAGGTGATCTCCTCTCCACGTATTGGGTTTTTGGAGAAGGAGAGATACTAAAGAGTATGATGCCATAGCTATAAGTACGATGCCCTAATCCGTTAATGGAGCAATTATACGCACAACAATGGAAATAGTTAAGTGATGTCCTAGATGCAATTATACGCTGTCATAAAAAGGAATCGCAGTCAAGGCATGGAGACACAGTTAGAGGAGATCTAGCCGTAGTAATGGAGCATCCCTAAACGCGGTCAAGGGTGCCATTGATACGTTGTCCAAGAAGCCTTCATATGCCACCTGTAGCAGCCTAAACGCAGATCTATTCACCTAGTCAATGGGATAAACCTAGGCTATAGTCAAAGCATATGGAACCACAGTTAATCAATACATTGTTCAATATAATATGCTATTCATTGATACCTAGCCATAGTCATATCTAAGGACCTAGCTATGATCTTAATGATACCCTAACACGCAGTCAAAAGGAATAGCCATGAACGCATTCAAGGGAGACCTTATTACGTTGTCCAGATGTATTATATGGAGGCCCTAAATATGTTGTACAGGAGCCTTATACGAAGGCCATAATACACTGACCTGTAGCCTAATACACAGGTCATGAAACTGCAGCCATGACCACACTCCAACATGGAAGTGGAGCCGCTGTAATACAAAGTTGTAGGTGACAGCGTGGTAAATCCAAGGCTGTATATGGAAAGAGGCAGTCTTTCTAAGCATATTGGATAGTGTAATACAACAGTGACCTAAAGATGAAAATCTTGGATGAAGGGACTATATTACACACATAAATCCTGGGATATAGATCTTAGTGTCTTATGGCAAGGGCAGCATGATAATCATGCACATTAGCAGGGGAAACATAATGATGATGATGCACATTAGCAAGGAGCTACATGATGAATATGGACAAGATGATATATATGGGCAGCATGATGAATATGAACAACATGATATATATGGACATCATGATATATATGGGGCATGATGAATATGGACAACATGATATATACAGGCAGCATGATGTATGAGATCATGTGCATGGACAACACAATGATACAAGGAGCATGGACATCATCATGATGAATGTAATCATAAGCATGGGCAGCTTGATGATGAATGAGACCATGGAAGATGCAACATGATGAGCAGCATGAAAAAAGAGAAGCTCATTCATTTAGGTCCAGCACTGTGAACGGGCCGCATGGTGCTACACGGTAAGGTGTGGCAAATGGACGAGATGCAATACTATGATAGGTGAAGGAGTCACCTTAGAAAATCGGTTGAAGCAATATGTCTTCAACTGATCTCTATAGATATCAAAAGTCAAAGTGTTGACTTCTATTGTAAATGTACTATCTCTCTCACTTTCTTTGCTGAACTTTGAAGAACGTAAAGGAAGAATTGATTAAGGGTTTCCCCACATTGTGGGGTTTGTCCTTGGCTGGCGCCACATTTTGTGTTCTCTTGTTTTGGCTTGTCTTTTGCGATTTATGTTTATGTTCTATCTGCAGTTTATCTTAATGCTGATGTGATTGCTAACTATGAAAATTTAAATAAATTGCTCTAGCATAGAACATACCTAAAATTAACATGGTATCAGAGTTGAGGTGAAGACAATGCCCAAGCAAGAGTGAAAGAGCAATCACCGAAGATAGTTGGGAGAAGACAAAAGGATCAATGGGTTCCTCATAATTCACCAAGGGTGAAGTCGAAGCAAAGAATGTTATCAGAATGGCACAGCGGAAGGTTCTAATGGCCTACCTAAAGATCACTTCATTGGGAAGTTCGGATCTAAGGGTGGAAGGAAAGACAAATGCCTTCGTTACAATAAGTTTAGCCATTATGCGGAGGAGTGTCTGAATGGCAAAGGCACTTATCTTGATGAAGATAAGTAATACAGTTCATCAAGGAGAAATGGTCGACTCTTCAAAGAAAGCAAGGAACCCTAGGCACTTCATCGGATAGATAATTGTGGGATTATACTTGGAGCCGATGCCACCTATCCCGCAAAGGATGTTGGGAATTTCATCCCTCAACTAAATGGGGATAACTTGACTCATTTACAGAATCCCTTTTATGTCCCTGATCGTAAGAAGAACCTGGTGTCCATCTCGGAAATGGAAGTCAAAGGTTTCAGGGTGGCACTCATCGATGGAAAGGTACGCGTTTGAAAATAGATTTTTCAAAGATGTTTTAGAGTTCAGGGTTGTATCAAGTCCACTGGGTACCATGTCCATTAACTCCTCAACAGAGGTATGTGAGTCAGATGGTGACCGGGATGCCTGAATTCAAAAAGAGCATGAAGGTACATGTCTGAGATGTACCGAAGGAAAATCTTACAAGGGGACCATTCCACTCATGTAGCAGGACCATAGGTTTGGGATAACCCGTGGAGTTTGAGATTCATGAATGGGGATCTCATGTATACAGGTGGAAGAAAACCCTCTATGGCTTGAAGCAAAACACCTCGAGCATAGTATGAGAGGATTGATAGCTATTTGATAAAGCTGAGATTCACTAGGAGTGAAGCCAATCCAACCAATCCAAACCATTATCCAAAGGTTGTGGATGATAGACCTCTCATACCGGCACCTTATGCATATGAACTATTTCCGACAGGTGTATACCCTCTCATTTGCAGAAGTAAGGGGGAGTTGGATTCCAGACATATGTTTTGTAGTTAGCATGGTGAGCTCATATTTGGTTGAGCCTCATTGGATTAGTGCCAAGAATCTTCTGAGATATCTTTAGGGCACAATCTCTCATGAATTGAGATACACTACCGGAAATATGCAACTGCATGATTATTCAAATGCTGACTGGGCAGGCAGTATGGAGGAACACTAAGCACTTCTCAATGCTGGTTCTCTTCGGATTCTGCTTTGATATCATGGATGAGCAGGAAGCAGAAGTTGGTTCTTATAAGTACAACCAAGACCGGATACATAACTATGAGTATGACCTCATATGAAGTTCCCTGGTTGTGGAAACTCTTCAGTAAGTACACATGATGAATACCACTGTGATTCTTTGTCAAAACCAAAGGTGGGATTCGATTATTAAGGAATCCTGTAATCAATGATTTCTCCAGCAGATAGACATTAGATACTGCCTTATCTGAGATATGGTAAGTTGATGAGCAAGGAGGCTCCATCGCACTGAGATGATGTACAGGTCGCTACACATTGTCAAAGCCCCGGGGAAAGATCAAATTTGTGATTTTCCCGAACGACTTAGAGTCTTTTAGAGACCCTTGTAAAAGGGTCCTGCATGTTGCATACATTGAGCTCTGGGATCTTTGGGGGCTTGCAATTCTTATTGGAGCAACATACAACCATAGGGTGATTCACCCTCCCCTGGTGTTGCTCACTGTGAACAAGATGATTCGCTCTCTTGTGGGACAGGAGGATTCGCTCTCCTATGGATAGGATGATTTGCTCTCCTGTGAACAAGATGATTTGCTCTCTTGTGGGACAAGATGATTCGTTCTCTTGTGGGACAGGATGATTCACTCTCCCATGTAGCAAGATGATTAGTTCTCTTGTGAGGTCTAGATGATGTGTTCTCCATGACAACTATGTAGCATGATGATTAGTTCTCTTATGAGGTCTAGATGATGTGTTCTCCATGACGATTATGTAGCAGGATGATTAGCTCTCCTATGAGGCCTGGATGATGTGTTCTCTATGGCGATTGTGTAGTAGGATGATTAGTTCTCTTGTGAGGACAGGGTTGATTAAGTTCTCGTGTCAAGGCATCCTACCCATGTAGTCTGGGACTCATGTGAAGAACCTCTCATCTGATCAATGAGTAGGGAAATGAGGATAGGGACCATAGCAGTACTGATGGATGCATCATTGTTTCTACCGTAATCGCTATGCTAAGATGACCTTCATTGATATGGGATCATTGATACTAGTCTGGGACCAGTTGTAGGAGTTGTACCTACTATGACGCGACTTTGGGTCGGTTGAGACTGGTTTGGGACCAGTGGTACATACTCTGAGACTAACTTTGGGTTAGTGGAGGACTGGTATGGGGCCAGTGGTAGGAGTGGTACCGACTATGATGTTGATTTTGGGTCAGTTGAGACTAGTCTGGGACCAGTGGTACACACTCTGAGACTGACTTCAGGTCAGTGGAGAATGGTATCAGACATTCTCGATCAATTCTTCTTCTTCATAGTTCAGCAGAGCTAAGTTGAGTAGAGCAGAGCCAACAAAGCTGAGTAAAGTAGAGCAGAGCCAACAGAGCCAGCAGAGCAGAGCATAGCCAGTAGAGCTGAGCAGAGCCAACAGAGCTGAGCAGAGAAAAGCAAAGCTAGCAGAGCCAACACAGTGGAGCAGAGCAAAGCAGAGCGAGCAGAGCTAAGTAGAGCTGGGCAGAACAGTGCAGAGCACTAATGGCAGAGATAGTACAGCCAAACATATGGCTCAAGCAGATGGAGTTCTCCCTAGTTGAGAGGGAGTGTTAAGATTGGAAACTAGGGCCAAACTCCATGTGGGTCAACTTATTTATGGTAGATGATATTTTTATTGGATCCCTCTCATCAAGAGGTGTAGGATTGATCTAAGGATCATCCGATTCCGATAAGTATTTATGGAGATATGAATTTATTTTGATTATGGATTTATTGTCAAGCCGACCAGCGTCTTATGTAGGCTACATAAGAAGCCCAACCGACGTGTCTATTCAACCTCTACGTTTTTAGCATAAATAAGAGAGGATTTGGAGTCATTAGAGTACACACTCTTTAGGTGATCTCCTCTCCATGTCTTGGGTTTTTGGAGAAGGAGAGATACTAAAGAGTATGATGCCATAGCTACAAGTACGATGCCCTAATCCATTAAGGGAGAAATTATATGCACAACAATGGAAACAGTGATGCAGTTATACACTGTCATGAAAAGGAACCACAGTAAAGGCATGGAGCCACAGTTAGAGGAGATCTAGCCGCAGTAATGGAGCATCCCTAAACGTGGTCAAGTGTGACATTGATATACTATCCAAGAAGCCTTCATACGCTACCTGTAGCAGCCTAAATGTAGACCTGTTCACGTAGTCAATGGGATAGACCTAGGTTGCAGTCAAAGCATATGGAACTATAATCAATCAATACGTTGTTCAATATAATACACTGTTCATTGAGAGCTAGCCACAGGTACGCCCCCTATCGTAGAGTTTGCTTATATTAGCATTATGGCTGTATGGAATGTGTGTTTCTTTGTATAGATAACCTCCAGTCTGCTAGGGTATCCACCCAAGACCCTAGGGGAATTTATCCCACAACAGAATTGGTGACTCCGCTGGGGACAATGCTATTGTTGTTCCTAGTTTTGGTGTATTCAAGCCAATCAGGGCTCAACTGTCTGTTTACTTTCTGTTGTTGTGTAGTCCGTTCCTGAATTGCAAGCTTTGATCAGTTTTTTCCAGACTTTTTTTTGTTTTTCTTGGAAGCTTTTATATACGTTGTTTTTTCTGTATACAGAAGCGTATATACACATCTTTCCTTAAGTGGAATTGCGTATACGCATGTTTCCTTAAGCCTTATAGCGTACACACGCATCTGTGTGCAAACACAGTCGCGTATATCCTTAATTTCAAGATCTTTTAAAATCTTTTTGTTTCTGGAAGTTTGTATGCTGGTCTGATTTAGTTTAGAACAATTACTATTCTATCACAGTCTTTAGTTTTACAACAAGCATCTTGTTTCAAATTCTCTCTGATTGTGAAAAGGTTGGTCTTGTTTGTTTTTCTTGCAAACGTCATTTGTTTTTGCTTAAACACACAAGGTTTCTTGCAAGGAATCTTGGCTGCTCTGTGGCTTCAGGGCAGAAAGATTGATTTCAATCTTTGTGTTGAGTTTTGTTTTGGTGACCTTTTGGTTTGCATGTTCAAACTATATTTTTATGACCATATGCTTTTCTTGCTTTTCGAAAGTTGTTGTTTCACACTTTCTTGAAAATTGTCTTTTCAATCTTTTGGTTTTCATTGCCAAGCTCGTCTCGCTGCTTTTTGGTTGTTAAGAGCATTTTGAAGCGCCTTTTTTTGTTAAGTTCTCACTTGTTTTGTGTTGCAAACTCACAAAGTGTTTCTTTGCCTATTCTTCGATCATAAAGTTTTAGTCTTGTTAGAGCACTTTTGAAAAGTCATTTTGTGTTGCTTTTGAAGGAAACTTCTTGAAACTTTGTTTTGATTTCTTGAACTTTGTTTTGATTGAGTTTTCCTTTTTGTTGAGTGAAAGTGCCTTTTTGTTTGTCTTCATCTTGCTTTTAGTGTTTAGACAAAATAAGCAACAAAAAACTTATATTCCATCTAAACATTTAAGTGGCAAATCTAAAATTGGTAAACAAGCAACTTTCATCTCTTGATTTAAGAGTAGTTTTGAATTGTGCATCTACATGTACTTGTTGCATTAGGATTAATTTGTGCATTTTTCTAGGCATCTATAGTTTTGTTAGCTTTTGTGAGTGTGAAGTTTGAAGAAAAGAAAAGGAAAATTTCTTGCTTTATTTGAAGTTTCTCTGAACCTTGTAGAAATTTCTTTCATCGAAAAACGAAAACAAGTGCATTTGCATGTAGTTTAGTTTTTATTAATTTCTTTTGCGTCAAAACACCACTAGTTTCACTTCCACTTATCCCTTGAATTAAATATCAACCCATTAAAATCAAGCGCTAATTTAAAATATACTAGAACTTTTTATATTTGTCAAGTTAGACACATCAACAAGTTTTATGATATTTTAGGGCCTTGGATTAGGTGAGTGGAGAGTTAAATCTCCAAGGCCATTTAAACTGTCAAACATAGGAGTATGAATAGTGAGTGAAAATCCAATAGCGTTAGGAAGACCAGGAAAGCTCCGGATCTGGGAGTTAAGCACGAGGGTCTGTGAAGGCAGGGAAGAGAGGTACCCCCTGTCCTACTTGTCCAAACTTACCTCACGACTGTTCTGCCTGGCTTCTGAAACGAGTTGGTAACCTTAGTTGCTACTCCTATGGATCTACACAGGGGGCTGCGGAGGGGAATCCCGTGGCACCTGAGGTCGACATTGTATCACTCTCAATGGTACTACTAGAGGGCACCCTTGTGAAGCTTGGGGGCTTGCACCGAAGGAGGCTATTTTTAGGAGGTCAGCGTAACTTCCTCTGATACCTTCGCTGATAGGACTAAGCTGTCATTATTCCAGACTATCTTCGGAAGGCCCCTTACTTCGCTTTCTCGTATTTTGGTGTCCGATCCTAATCACCCGGAGTGGAAATACTTGGAAGTTGTTTTATTGGCTGATATCTTTAGGGACTTTATAGTGTGTGCTCTGTGCTCCTAGTTGGCCTAGCTTTCAATTTTTTGAGTCTTTAGTTAGATCTTAACAAGAAATTCAAAGTGGCTAACCAATCACCTAGACGGTCTCGAAGACTTCGTGGTCTTTCACCACCAAGTTTAGAGCCTTCAACTAGAAGGCGTAGAGGTAATACTGCCGGTGGGTTTTGTCCTATGGCAGTTGACGCATCGGGGATTGATCCTCCTCTCGAGGGCATCAGTGTTCAAGATAGACCTGGCACTTCCATAGAACAAGAGAGAAATACTCCAGTACTTTCTCGAGTTCTCTTTCAGGCGGAAGATAACGTAGAGGTAGAAGAACTCTCAGAGTCGTTAGCGGCTCCGAATTCTCCCCTACCTTCTAGTCATTCGGAAGTATTACAATACGTTGGGTCTCCAACGCATAGACCGTCAAGTCCAGGTCACATTACACACTTACCATCGATGACCACTACTGGAAGCATGGATTCTACTACAAGTGCTACGACTATGCAGACTCCAATATTTGTACAAGGGGGAGGAACTATTTCCATCCCCTCTACTTCTTTATTCGGGTCTTTTGCTAGCACGTCTTTAGTTGGGTCTACCTCCATTCCTTCTACGAGTGGAAACTCCCAAACCAATGCTTTTAGTTTTGGATTCTTCCCATTTGGCACCCATTCACAAGGTATTCCGTCAGTTCCGTTCAGTGCCTCCACCTCCATGATGGGTGGATCAGCTTCATTCTAGAGTTTTCCTTTTGGAAGTGGTCATATACCACATTCCAACCCAACAATTGGATCTATGCCTTTCTCTTCTTTAGGACAAGCAATCCTTTTCAAGGTTGGACTAACCCTGCGGTTAGTAGCATGGGAACTGGGAATTCGTTTCTCGGCCAACAAGGGAATAGGCCGTACTCCACGGTTAGTTCATTTCGAAGCATTCGTCCCCTAGCCTCTGCTTGGGATCCTTATCAGGGGTTGTCAACTCCTTATAATACTTTAGGAGGAATCTTCGCTGGTTATGGAGGCTTTGTAGCCGGAGTTGGTCAAACTTCGAGTTATGCTGGATCACAAGGCATGCCTTTTGGTGCAGCTGGTTTTGTAGGTTACTTCGGGCAGCCTGGTGCCTTCCAAAATCTAGGCCAATCTTTTCAAAACTTTGGGAGTTCCGCCCAGTCTGGGTGGAACCCCCAAGGTCCTCCTAGGCTTCCGTTTCTGGCAACTTTGAACTTGCCATATCTCACAAAATTAACAAATGATCCGATCAAATACAATCTGGCCTGGCCTCCGGTCCCAACCAAACTCCCTTTGGACATTCCAAAATTCGAAGGGAAGAGCGGTGAGGACTCAGGCGACCATGTGACCACATTCCATTTGTGGTGCTCGTTGAACTCCCTTATTGATGATTCAGTTAGGTTGAGACTTTTTCAGCGCACCTTGACTGGTAATGCGGCCAAATGGTATATAGAGTTTCCATGGGGCAGCTTTACATCTTTTGCCGACTTAGCTAATATTTTCTTAAATATTTCCAGTTGTCCGTCCGTTATGATGCCGGAACTGAACTTCTGGCCAATTTTCGTCAGGACACAACAACTCACATTTCTGAACATATTTAGGAATGGAGACGAAGAAAGAGGCTCATTAAAGCCGAAATCCCTCCGGAGTACCGTCTCAAATGCTTTTTGAAATCTTTACAACCTGAGATCTCTAAGGATGTCTTGATGTTCGGAGTTTACTCCGAGGAGCAAGCTATTTTTAGGGCCCAACAATTAGAATTGATCTACTCTCAGTCTGGGATCCTACAAAAATACTTGCCAGATGCTCCTGGGTCGAAGGTTGACACAGCCAAGTCGAAGCCAGGTCCCCATGGGGATGGTATCATTAGATCGATAGACACAAATGCGGTGAACTTGTTGAACCAATTGGAGCAGTTATCATTGCAAACTGCTTCTAACAACCAAGTCACATTGCTACTACTTCGTCTTCCCAACCCTTTTTGATTAATGCCATCCAATCTGATAACCCCAAAGGAAATCAAAACTCCAATGGGAAAAAGAAAGGACGAGGTAAGAAAAAGAATTAGGATGGGAAGGCTAACACAAATAAATCCGGCAATAATGTTGGTGGGGTTAGAAATGAGTCTAGAAAGAAAGTTAAGTTTCCATGCAAGTTGTGTAGTGGAGACCATTTAACTCATCTCTGCTCGAAGATTCAAGATGCTCAGTGCTTGTTAGGGCAGCAAGGGGCTTCTAGTTCTCAAGCTATGTTAACCAACCCTTTTCCCCAAGGGCAGCAATTGCTTGCTGGCACGAGTTCAAATCCTGGTACCTCCTCAGGGGGTAGCCAGGAAGGGGAAAAATCATCGAACGTTTTCATGATGGGTTCTAATGTCCATGTGGCTACTCGGTCACGTGATTACGATGAAGCCGAAAATTCCAAGGACAAAACTGCTCACGGAAATACCGAACTTCATATTGAGTGACCCCCTGTTGAGACTATACCACGGATACCGAAAGGTTTCGCTAAACGCGCAACTATTAATCCTAACACTAGGGCTGCCCAAAATTATTCCATTGTGGAGGATCTGGGTCAGAGTCCATGCACCATGTCTGCTTTATAGGTTCTCCAGTCGTGTCTGTCTCAACGGAGTGCTTTACTCTCGGCAATTAGGGTAGTTGATCCAACCAACTCTTTAGTGCTCACTTTTGACATGTTAAATGTCAAAAAGCAACTCCCTCATCACATAGCTTTTCAGATAAAGTCTACATACCAAAAGATTAACATTTTTCGCACCGTTATTGATGAAGGAGCTTCCACATGCGTCATGTCGATGTCATGTTGGAAGGCCATTGGATCTCCTTCGGCTGTTCCTTCACCTACCCTCTTGACTGCGTTTGATGGGCATTCTCACAAGCCGCATGGGATTATCTCGACCTTTCTTATATGTGTTGGAGGAAAGGTCATCAATATTGAATTAGAGGTCATATATGCTAACCTAGACTGTAATCTCCTCTTAGGAAGGAACTGGGTATACGAGATGGATGCCGTCATTTCGACTCTGTTTCGTGTCATCTTCTTTCCTCATGAAGGGAAAATCGTTAAGGTTGATCAGTTGGATTATTGTCCAGTTGATCCTCAAGCAACTTCTAACTCTACTATCCCCTTAGTGGATAACCCTCGCCCGCCTACTGAGAATCTAGGAGTTGGGATGTATTCCTCATTGATGGGTACCTTTGAGTTTCCCTCTCCTATTGTTCGAATCAATGTTGTTTCATCATCCAAGGAGTATCCTCGAGAAGGGTTCTTCCGAACTCATTATTTTTCGGACCCTTGGACCTTGCCTTCACCTATGACCACATTAGCTGAAGGACAAGTAAATGGAATGGCATCCCCTATGTCTGCGGCTGAGCTTAGATATTAGTCCATCGTTAACTCTGCAGACGACCACTCCACTCCTTTTTCTGAAGAGGAGTTTGAGGGTGATGTGGCCCCGACTTGGGCCCTTGGTTCCACTTCCGCGTTGGACTGCTTAGATACGGTTCTACCTTCTGAAGAAGCAATCCTCGAAGTGATGCCAGGTGTAGATCGACCTTGGGAAAACTTACACCATCGTTCATATTTCCTTCCTCCATTGTAGGAAGTGGAATCTAGGTTCTCCGAGCTATTCACTAGTGATGTTTGTAAGATATCAAATCCTTTGGCTCCAGCACACTTTTGTGCCAAAGGTAATATGTCGGTTATTTTAGAAACGATATCTATAAACATCTCTAGGGACCCTAACGTGATTGAGAATCTCTTCATCGGAATTGAATGTTCCCCTGAAGAAGTTCAAATTTACACCGACCTTTTCATGGAATTTCGAGATGTATTTGCTTGGTCTTATGAGGAAATGCCTGGCATTGGTCCTTCTATAGTTCAGCATGAGATCAAGACGTATGAAAACGCGAAGCCGGTTCGTCAAAGGCTTCGACCAGTTAATCCTAGGAAAGCAGCAACCATTAAAGCCGAAGTAGAAAAGTTGCTCAAGGTGGGTTTTATATACCCTGTTCCTCTTACCGATTGGGTTTCTAATCCAGTCCCTATGGATAAAAAGCAAGGAACAATCCGAGTATGCATCGAATTTAGGGACTTAAACAAGGCTTGTCCGAAAGATAATTATCCCACGCCATTCATTGATCAGATTATTGATGAGTGCGCGGGTAATGAGATTTTTTCCTTCATGGACGGTTTTTCTGGTTATAATCAAATTTCTATCCGTCCTGAAGATCAACATAAGACAACTTTTATATGCCCCTGGGGTACCTTTGCATACAGAAAGATGCCGTTTGGTCTTAAAAATGCTGGAGCTACTTTCCAGTGGGCCATGTCATATGCTTTCCACAACATCAAACATATCATCGAAGCGTACTTGGACGATCTCGCTACTCGTTCTCGAAAGAGAACTGATCACCCCAGTCACCTTCGAATTGTTTTTGAGTGATGTCGTTTTTATAAAATCTGGTTGAATCCCAACAAGTGCGTTTTTGCGGTTACGTCCGGTCGGTTGCTAGGGTTCATTGTGTCAAATGAAGGGATTAGGGTTGATCCCTTCAAGGTGGAGGCAATAGTCCAGTTGCCTCCCCTGTCCTCAATTCGGCAACTTCAAAGTCTTAAGGGGAAGGCCAATTTCTTAAGATGGTTTATAGTGAATTATGCCGAGATCACTAAAGGGTTTCTGCGTTTGCTCTGTAAAGGAGTTCCATTCATTTGGGACGATTTTGCATAGCAGTCGTTTGATGCTTTGAAAAAGGCATTAGTCTCTACCTCGCTTTTGAGTCCACCGGATTATGGTAGGGACTTCCTTTTATATCTCGCTGCAGCAGAATCAACCATTGGTATGGTTCTCGTTCAGGAAGACGATGCTCTCACAGAGCAT
Source organism: Pinus taeda (assembly GCA_000404065.3). Lineage (NCBI taxonomy): Eukaryota > Viridiplantae > Streptophyta > Pinopsida > Pinales > Pinaceae > Pinus > Pinus taeda. Next base: position 16,684 of record APFE030556068.1, on the reverse strand, counting down.
GTGATTTATTATTTGAGCCAAGGCTTGATAGGTCCTGAACTTCGCTACTCTCCGGTTGAGAAGTTGGCCTTGGCAGCTGTCCATACTGTCCAGCGGCTCCATCATTATATTCTGCTACGCAAAAATTTTGTCTTGGCAGCGATCAATTCGTTTCAGTTTGTCCTCAATAGGCGAGTGATTAGGGGCAAATATAATTGATGGATTGTCATTCTACAAGAATTTGATTTTGAGTTCTTGTCTGCCAAGTCCAAGAAATCTATGGTTTTTGCCAAGCTAATTTCAAGCTGCGTTGTGGAGAGGATACTGTTTATGAGGAAAGTTTTTCCCGACGAACATTTATTCCTCATCTCTTCACTCGACCCATGGTATGGAGATATCATTGTTTATCTCCAGACTTCGAAGTTTCCCTCTACTTTCTCTAAGGATGAACGTCACAAATTACGTCACTTCGCTCAAAATTATGTTATCATTGGTGATACATTATATCGTCGGGGGGTTGATTCAATCCTTCGGCGTTGTTTAACCTTAGAGGAGGCAGAGTCAGTGCTAAATGACTGCCACAGTGGAGCTTGTGGTGCTCATCTATCAGGGCTTGCTACAGCTCAGCGTATCTTATGTGCCGGCTATTTTTGGCCTTTGCTCTTCAAAGATTGTGTTGAAGTGGTCAAACGCTGTCACCCGTACCAAGTTTATACTCGAAAGATGCGTGCACATCCAGCTCCTCTTTTTCCCGTTGTCACTGTCGGTCCCTTTACTAAGTGGGGTATTGATTTTACGACTTGTAATCTGCCTTCAACAGCGAATCACAAGTATATTACCGTGGCCGTAGACTACTTCACGAAGTGGGCTAAGGCCATGCCCACTTATAAAAACAATAGTGAGACAGTGACATTATTCCTTTTTAATCAGATTATCTCAAGGTTTGGTATCCCAAGAGAGATTGTCACTGACCATGGCAGTCATTTCCAGAATCAACTAATGTTCGAATTGGCTCTCAAATTAGGTTTATGGCAGGAACATTCGTCTCTTATTATGCTTAGGCCAATGTATAGGTTGAGGCAGTAAACAAAACTCTTAAGACGATCCTGCAAAGAAAAATTGATAAAAATAGATCTAATTGGCACCTTATGTTGTATCAGGCTCTATGGGCATACCGAACCTCCATAAAGACTGCTACATGTTTTACACCTTTTTAGTTAGTTTATGGGATGGAGTCTATCTTCCCTATCGAATGTGAAATTCCATCTCTTAAGTTAGCTATTGAGTTCCTTCCAGAGACCCTAGTCTCGAAGAGTGCCTCCTTCACTTGGAACATCTCGATGAGTAGCATCGAGATGCAGCCACAGTAAATGAGGCTCATAAGAAAAGGGTTAAAACCCAGTATGATAAAGCTGTCCGTCCTCGTGTCTTTTTTGAAGGCAACCTTGTCTTGGTCTATGACCAAGATAAGGACACCTTGGGGGTAGGCAAATTCAAGCCTATGTGGTATGGTCCCTTCATAATTAACGAGTTTTAACAAAAGGTTCATATGAGTTAATCGATTTCGAAGGAAACAAATTGGCAAAGCCTCGAAACGGGCTCTACCTCAAGAAGTACTTTGCTTAAGTTGCATCTAAGCAATGGCTTCTTTGTACATTGTGTATATTTGTACATATTTTATCGAGAGTTTTTGATATCAACACTTTTTGGTTTTCTTTGGCAAGTGTTGATGGATGACTTGGTCTATTTTAGATTTGCCGATGGTGCTAGTCGGCACACTCGGAATCTCGCTTCCGCAGCTTGGGTACTATATTATCCAACTGGTCAATTGATGGTATCAAGGGGAGTGTGCATTGGTCCCGCTTCAAACAATAAGGCTGAGTACACTGTCGTCATTAATTTACTATCCAAGGCAATTTCTCATGAAATCGACTCGTTGGAAGTTTATCTTGATTCACAATTGATAGTGTCACAATTAAATAACATCTATCGGGTAAGGGATCCATGTTTATATCGCTAGTATTTAAGGGTGAGGTTGTTGCAAAGATCATTTACTTATATTAATTATTTGCATATTCCAAGATCTCATAATTGGTTAGCTGATTCTATCGCTAATCAAGCATTAGACTGGAACATCAATCATTCATCACAATAAATTAAGCATCGAAAAGTCAAAATGTATATATATATATATATCATAAGGCGTCTCGAGTGTACATAAGTCTGTCCAAAAAATATACAAAATTAAGACTCAAATGCCCATAATCATGTCTAGTGCATCTAATGCCCCGGCTCAGGATGAGCGGCTAAATAGGCAGCTATTGCATTGCCCACGCGCCTAAAAGTGCGAACCCAGTCTCGTGGCATGCCAACCACGTGATGCTGCATATCATCAGGAAGATCCTCTATGGCTGCCATCAGTACTTTGTGAGTTAGTCTCACCAAGTGTCGCTGAACTGTGTGTAGATTTCGCTCCGTGTCTGCAGCCGCCTCTTTGGCCCCTTGGCCGCGACGTTTATGCCGTGGGAACTCATCTGGTCGTACTGGCCCAATATCTGGAACATGATCATCATATAAGTCATTTGAATCCTATCAAAAACATTTCCAAAGTTAATTATGATATTTGAAAAATAAAAAAAATCATAACATCAAAAAATCACTTACCAATGTTGCCCCATGCTGCGGTCGGTGGTAATGCTAGATCGGGATCTCCTCGGGAATCCAACCCGGCATAGGGGTAGTCATCAACAGTGATGATCTGCTGATCCCACTAGGAAAAGAAGTCATCATCAAAAGTAGTCCGTGGGACCTCCCCACCTCCCAGACGTTTCATCAGGTCGATCCACCTGCCCATTTGTGGATCTTGTGGGGTGCTAATTGAAACTGGTACTCTGGGACGAAGTGCAGGGACTCTCTCGAAAAAGAAAGAACACAAAATAGTCCCATAACCAAATTTTTTGGTCTATCCTCTCTTGATAAAAGTGAGCTGGCTTTTCATGATAGCCAGAAGAGGAGTACACCAGTCAAACACAGTGGTGAGACAATCAAATGCCACGCTCATGGTTAGCCGTGATGCCTGGTGCGAAGAAGCTGACCCGTTCACTCGAGCTATGGTGAATAGGATTATCCTCAGTGGTAAAATCGCCACATGTGTGATGGAAATCTGACTTCCAACTTTCTTTGGATGTCCCGGGCAATATATCTGTACGTAGTCCTCAATTGAGAGACTGCTCCGTGTCCTGCCCCGGGCTTGTACTACCTCTCCCCTTCAGGAAAGGCCTGTGATGAAATAGATATCTTCCACTTCTATCCTGAGTGGCATCTAGTCAATCATAAAAGCATCCTCCTCGATGTTCCAATAATCAAGAAGCATCTCGAGCAGCGGTGTGTTTGCTTTCATATTTGGCAATTTGAAGAATTTTAGCAAACCACATCCCCACAATGAATCCAAAGCATCAGGACTGTTCATGACCTCATCATCTACTGCGGTATGCTCTCTTTCTCGCCAAGTGACTGGCATCCTGAAAGAAAAATCAATTTGAACCATTATTTTTTATGTGTGAAATTTCCGCAGCGTATATGCGGGTCCCTTTACACACAGTCATGTGTAGGGCCCGCGTGTACGCGAGTTTTATATTACCAACCCGCGTATACGCCGCGGAGAAATTTTTGGCAAAAAACTCAACGGTAAAACATTAATTAAAACTTCTAAAACTAGTCACAATCAATTACAAGATAAGAATAAGAGTTACCTGGAGACTTTGGAAGAATCTGAACGGTTGAATTTGGCGTATTGGAAGTTTGCTCCTTTTGCTCCACTTCTCTACTCTCAAATTGAAATGCTGAAAATGGTGAGTCCAAAAACCCTTTTATAAGCTTTGAAAATGTCAAATTTTTTCAAAAACTTGATTTTGTTTGGTCTGTAACTTTTAACTTGGGAGCTTGGAATGTCGAGAATGGTTTGACTTTCAGGACATTTTGTACGTTTTCGACAGTTTCGAGACAGTTCCATGACTGCTGACCCGTCATGGTAGGTATCGTTTTCTCGCTGGCATATAGGTTAGGGAAGCCATTTTTTCAGTTGCATTATGCATACTAGCTTCCATCTGTCGATGCACTTCCCATAGGGTTGATCCCATCGTGTTATGGTTCGTAAACCATCTTCACTCGCTGATTCTTTAAATCATGACACGATGGTAGAGCCATCCTTTACATGGGCATCCTAGTTAGCACCTCACTGACATTTGTTGCCCATGCTGCTTTGATTTGAGTAAGCTCGGGAGTCCTCTATAGTCCCGCCATGACTTATGCAATGGAGACTCATTCCCCTTTGCTTCTTCGCTTCGTTCTGGCCTTATACCCTAGAGGCTCCTTTGTGTTGAGTTGTACTACTGCATTGCATTTTGACTGTTTGCACCTTTTGGCCTTGAGCCGGCTTCACTTGGACTCGTGTTTAAGCCAACTTTTGACCATGACAACTGCAAAATCAAACTTGCATACCTTTGGCTTTTGCAACTTGACACACCTTGACCCGTGGAAGGAACATACCTTTGAGTGTCTTTGACCAGTTTTCGCCTCCCTGCATTGAGCATAGGAATGTTCCAATCCCAGGAACTAGATCATCTGCTTTGCTGACACTCGTTCTTTCCACTGTACCATAGCATTCTTTTATTCTTTTTCCAGCTTAAAAGAAAAAGACCAAAAAAATTATATATTGCAAAAAGAGCGGGAACGAGACAGTATTTCCATTTATTGTTGGCAGCTAGAGTCAGTCATGTTACCCTTGAACAAAGCACTCAAAGAAAAGTCTCCTCCGTTTGGGTGGGATTTAGTTTGACTTAGGTATGCCTTAACCTTGTTATTGAGTCAGTACTCCCTCGGTTGGTTATCTCTTCCAATCATATGGAGGGTTCGTTTGCGCCTCCTGCAAAACGAGCTTATACAGAATCATCATATGCTACCACATAGTCACATTGAGTCGTGCTTTTGTTCAAGGGAAGTTAGCCTGGGTCGGCCTTTCTACGGTGTCTCTTGACTCATTTTTTAGTCGGCCATCCCTGGTTGTTAGTGTCATGTCTATCATCACATCAGTTATATTGGTCCTTTACTCGTGCTGGTTTGAGAAGGTCTCCATTGACTTCTTTCTGGCGGGTCTTGCCCTTATCGATGATGACATCTTGCTTTGAGGACAGGCCTAGCGCTGCACCCTGGCCCTATTTTCATTATTGATAGGTAACCTTGTGCTCAGCATCGATCAGTATCATGGGTCTTTGACTGAGTGGTTTCCCTTGTGTTTGGCATCAACTTACATTATCACACATTGGGATTCGTGCAGTACCTTGGTTTCCATTTGACCCTATTGGTGGATACCTTGCCTCTGTGTTAGCTTTCATTATTGGTTGGTTCATAGGGTTCCTGCCGTGCGCTAGCCACATCTTGTGTACGTCGGAAACGTACTTCGGTTGTTTACTGCATCTTTTTCACCCGATTCCTTCCACATTATTGGCCTACGGGTTACACTCGCGCTAGATTGATGAAGGATGCCTCAATGCCTTCCTTCTAGCAGATCTTTCCCTATCGACTTCGACTCATTGCTCTGGGGCAAAGATCTAGAGTGCATTTGGAAATACCTTGGGGTTTGCAGTCATTAGTGGTAGATCCTTCGCTATCGACAGTGGGAAACCATCATTGTCTCCTGATCGATAGATTCTTATAGGTGTTCGACTCCAGCTCATCTATTCACACTTGTTAGATTGTACTGGGTACCTTAACGCTCATTATCATTATCGGTGAGTAGTCTTGCGTTTGTTAACGGTATACATCAATGACTGGTAATCAAATGATTTCTCACATGGTCGACTTCAGATCAATTATTCCCATGCTGTAGAAATGTACCACGGTGGTTGGTGAAGACCTCAGGTTGTATTAACATTCATTGGTTCACTTGACGGTTGTTCCTGTTGCTGCTAGTTGATACCACTTCACCTTATATGTTGCAGTCATTCATGGAAACATTTTATATGCTGGCACCTGAGTTTGCAGTGTAGTACCTTATTATTCCATCATGTTCATTTGGTACTTTTTGGGATCAATCTTTGATATCAGTGATCTGCTTCATCCTTCAGCATCATTGACATTCTTATATCTGACATTCAGACATGTACTTGTTCGATCTTGATCAGATGATCCATTATGTATTTTCCAGTCATTTATACTTGTATACTTAGTGGATCCGCTTGTACTTGATATGCGGACATGCTGTACTTTCTCTGAGCATGGGTATGCCCGCCTCAGACAATGTTTCTTTCTGATCTCCTTTTGTGGCTTGGCAGGCTAAATTCTGGTGCAGTGCTTCTTAGTTTTCGACAGATTTCCTTTCCATGAACTTGCTTAATACATTTCGGCCATCATGTACCCCTTCTGACCTCATATCTTAGGGGGCATCTGTTATAGCTCCAAATCTCACTCTTGAGGTTTGTGATGCTGCACTCATGGCCTAGGGCAACCCCTCCTTCTAGACCTGGTCCAAAATTTAAAAAACAATGTTTTATTCCCTATATGCGACATTTCCCTGAGCTAAATGCGTGTATACGTGAGTCTGTGTATACCTAACCCGCATATATGTTTAAAAACACTTAAAAAAAATAAATCTCCTTAATTTCGAGCGAAGATCACGAGTTTCACTTGTTGATTACCTGTTAGTGCCCGTGGCCCAACTGTTCCCAACTAAAAAACTACTTTGGGAGAAGTATAAAAAGGCTTCTATGGGAAGGCCAAAAGGAGGAGAGAAGAGAGAGAAAGATTACTATGCTGAGATTTCCCTGACCAGGTCTGAAGATCCTTGTGCCTCCTGCACTTCCCCCATTCTACAGGAAATTCTTGTTTCCTTGTGTGTGTTGATGTTTTCATACTACTTAAGATATCATGGAGTAAGTCATGGAAGGAGTTTGTTAAAGGCTTGAGACTGGACGAATCCGGGAGATGGTTCCGTTTGGACCCTAGAAGGCTCTTCTCAAACATAGGACCTCAGGTACGCCCCCTATCATAGAGTTTGCTTATATTAGCATTATGGCTGTATGGAATGTGTGTTTCGTTGTATAGATAACCTCCAGTCTGCTAGGGTATCCACCCAAGACCCTAGGGGAATTTATCCCACAACAGTGTTGGTCCTTCGTGTGTTTAGCACGAGTGCTTCAACATCATAGTTTGTGACATTGGACTTCAAAAAACTTGAAATCACACATGTCTCATTATTTTTGATGAGTGAGCTACACTTGGTCCTTGAGCCATCATGTGTTCTTTATTTGTCAAGACTTATGGCCCACAACTTGTTTGTACATGGGTAGTTTGGCATGTTGGTACTGCTGCTACTACCATTGTTGTTACTACTGCTACTATCATGAAAAAAATTTGTACAAGTTTAATTATCATGAGTTAGGAGAGGAAGGAGTCCCAATTGATTGTTTGATGAGGTTGGAGTAGGCCATTCGAGATGACACTCCAATGTCTTTTCCAGGAGGCAGTTGCCGAAAATGTGTTCTGTGAAAGCCAATGGTTCGTTCTTGCTATTAAGGGGAGTGACATTGTGTTTCATATACCTCTCAGATAACACCTGGATTTGGTTTCATCTACCCTTGTACGAAAGCCACATGTGAGACCAGTTAGTGGCAAAGTATCCATCTAGCTTGCTGGACCAGTCTCTGCTGTGCAGCAGACCATATACTTCCGGTATGTCCATAACAATTATGTTGATGCACTAGTGGACTCGACTGACATGGGATAGTCGAATGATCACATATCTTAGTTCACCAATGGATGGTACTAGCGTTATGTCAAGTTGGATGATTCTCAAGGATGTTTCACTCCATCGTGCATTGATCTTCTTAGCAATGGAGAGCGGCATGACACTGGCTGCCGCACCAGAATCAACCAAGAATTTGTGGACATTGTAGTTGAAAAATTCGAATGAAAGCAGGAATGGGGGGAAACCTGAGTTTCCTTCTTCCATTTGGAGTGTATTGAGCACAATGGATAGCGATCCGGGAGGTGTGCATGCTCCCTTGCTCGTAGAGTTTCCGATGTCTGTTGTTGTTTGTCCTAATGTGTGCGACAAGATATCTCGCTGACTCTGGACTTTGGCTAACTCGAACAAAATGATGTTCACTCGAGTTTTCTTCATGTCATCAACTATGTTGTAATCCATGGTGGTAGACTCACTGACATGTCTGGGGTGGAACATATGTTCGTTCTGTCCAGTGGATTATTTTGCAACTTGTTGCATATGGATGCACTCTTATCTGTCACTATCTTCCCGGACTTTCTTTATGTTTGTTTCTTTGATACAGCCAGTGGATCAACCTTCTTTATTAGTTGTCTCACTATTTCATCTTCTCAATTGTAGGGGGAGCCCCTTTACTCCTAAGATGGTAACGATTATCTTGCTTTTGCAGCTACTTCTTGGTGTTCGTCTTTGAAACTACTTGCAAGCACTAGTATGCGTTCACCACATGCATAGACCTTGGTGCTTCATCAGGTGCAACCTCTTCGTTATCATCAATGTCTTCCAGATGCTCCTACATATCACCATTTGCATCGAGTGTATGACTACAGATAGAGGTAACAACTCATTTCCAATCCAAACAAGAGTTTTCAGGATGAAATTCTTCATGGAAGGAACAAAACTTAGTATCAGCACATTGATCGAGTTGGAACATAGGCTTCTACACAAATTTGGAACTGAACTGGTTGTTGCTTGATGAGCTAGTTGATGAACTAATGGTCTATCTCTGTCTAGGTAGGTGGCTTCCCGTGAATGTGTCCATCTTTCATTGCTTGAGTTCGAACATTTCAGTGGTCAAGTTCTTGACAAGGCAAGTGAGGGTCTCAATATCATTTGTTTCCTTGTTTCTACCCTTGCTCGCTGTTTCTTGGGGCTTTCTGCTCACATCCTTGGAGTCCTTCGTTGATTCATGATCCTTGATGACACCAATGGCATGATAGCCTTTCTCAACAACAATAGCCTCTTCACAACTTTCTGAAAGTGTTGGCTTCGCATCTCGCTTAATGAACTACACAATGGTAGTTGGTCATGCAGACGTGTAATAGTCAACAGTGATGGAGTCATGAGGTTTGGTGTCAGCTGCAAACTTGTTCAAAATATGCATAAACCTATGATTGAAATCTTTCACTTTCTCCTTTCCCTCCATCTTGAGGCTTCCCAATTCTTTGAGTAGCATGGCTGTGATCTTGTCATGAGAAGAATTTTCAAGGAACATACGTTTGAAAGAACCCCAGTTTTGTATGGAGTTAGGTGGAACACTATGATACCAAGCAACTACTCGGCTATCCAAGGTACATGGAAATAATATACATGCTACGTCGTCATAACATACCTTAAGGGTCTGCAGCTGTAGGTAGAAGTTGTCTAAGTGATCTTTTTCCTTCACTGCACTCTCAGGGTTGAAATTGATGTTCATTCTCTCTAATCGCTTTAGAATCTTATGTAGAACAACCAAGAGAGCTAATGGTCCTTGAGTCATCCATCTCTTCATCCTCTTCGCGTTCTTCCACTCATTCAGAATCTAATGGTTCCAAATTTGTGTATGTCAGTTCATCTCCGCATCCAACTCCTCCAATGCCTTCCCCTCTGCATCCTATAAAAGAGTTTGATCCCAAGACCACAAGAGTGCCTTGTTCGTCTTCAAAGAATATTGGAGGTTCCTCCCCGTCTTCAGTATCTTCTTCCAAACCTTCAAGAGTAGCAAGGACTGCTTCTTTCACCAATGATACAACAACCCCTATGGGAGTGGCTTTTGGCTTCTTATATGTGTGTGGAAGATACTGTATGCCTGGGATCAGTCTGACTGCTTTCATGAACTGGAAAGTGATGAGATGGACGAAGAAGGTGTTGATATGAAATAGCGTGTTCAATTATGGGAGGTGAGGAGTAAACAACTACTGAGTCTTGAGAGAGGGAGTGCGAGTTACTTCCTTGACCAGATGTTTGATGAGTGAATGTGAGGGTAATTTCAGCCACGTACAACTGGCTACCCTCCTTCTAGTGCTAGAAATGTTGACGATGCTAGACCTGCCAACATTCAGGGGATTACCCCGGTATGAAGTCCCAACTATACCTAACACCATTTTATGTGGGAGTCCCATCTGGTATGATGGCCTGATTTCCATTGTCTTAAGGATTTTCCTCAACTCTTTCTTTTCAGCACAAGAGAGTGGTTTGCTTTGTTTTCAAGAAGTGAGGTTTGTGTGCCTTGTGAGTGTAAGTGTACATGTTTCAATGGTTCTTTCACTATGAGGGGAAGAAGGTGAAGGTGAGTTCGAGGTTGAAAGGGATCAGTCCCAACTAGCTTAGGAACACATAACACAAAAGGACATACACTTATTTTGACCAAGCAGTCCACTTGGATGCGACAACCACAACATACAAGGTAAGATAACACGTACAATACTCATGGACCAATCCGAATGAGTGAAATAGTTGTTACAATACGGTTCATCTGAAAGGTTTTTCTGATGTCCGACAGAGCAGTAGACACGAACGAGATAACAATAACAACATATACAACACATTTCTATTAATAGATTATGCATTACAACAAATGAATCATTTCATATGTAGAACACAGGTTAAAGTAACATTCATCACAAGTGTTAAAGATCAGTCTTACAACAAATACAATACATGTGTGAAAATGTGCTAGCATGTTAACAAGCTTCTGAATTAAGCGAAAGTTCCAAGACACATCGTTACACCATACATCACTAACCCCATCAGTGGGGCGCTAGAGCCACTACTTACTCCTCAAAGAAAATATTACATACTCTCTTAGCTATGTGGGAGGAGCTGAGGTCAAAAGTCCTTTCATGTACGAATGAGGGGGGTATTTATAGCCAAGGGTGAAATTGACCCTTGTGGTTGTTCAGATAGCCTCATGACCATTCGAATTACATGACTCTATGTTCAACAAGTGGGTCTCTTGGACTTCCACGTTACATCACATTGATTGACAACAAGACCATAGTGGAGATGTGGGCAACATGATTCATGACTTGTCTCGACATGACTTTTTGGCACATTTGTGCTGCTGTTGGAGTGCATGTTGAGCTACAGTGTTGCTAGGTGATGGATGCCTTCATGGTGTATCATAGCTTCACCTCTGCATGGCGAAGTGCACAGAGTCTTCGATGGTCCTGGGTTCTCTTGATGAATTTTAGCATGTTGTTCCTTGATTTCATGCTGACGGGCTTGACAGGTTCACTTTTTCGCGAAGGTGCATGTTCGTCTTGTTCATCCGCTTCACATGCTTCATTCATTCGTCCATTGGTGAACCTATCCATCTCGATGTGCTCTGTTCGTTGATCTTGTTTGTCATCTTGACATGTTTGTTGGTGTACCTATACTCACAGTCACTCATAACAAGACGACATCAAATCCAAAACCTCCTAGTCTACCATGACACATGATCATTCAGATGCAAGTGATAGGGAGAGGCAGTAGGGCTATGATGCAGGATGATGGCTCTGGGAAACTTCTGATGAAAAATATGCAAGACTCACTAAGAGATGGAGTTAGACAATCTAAGTTGACAATGACTATCTGCAAGGTCTGACTCAGCTCGAAGGAAAAATTACCCAAATTTTGGGAGGGACAGTCTAGGCTGCAGGAGGACAAGGAAAGCATGCTTTGAAAATTTTCTGGAACAAGCAGTTAGGAGGGGTTGGACAACCATATTTTGCACAATTTTCTAGAGGAACGGTCAGGTTGGATGAAGGGTCAGCAGGCAGGGATTGTGTCATTTTTCTGGGGAACTGCCCGAGAAATTGGCAGCCAGAACTGCGCAATTCCCAGAGGCAACTGCCAGTGATCTGCTGGGGTCACTGGCAGCCAAAACTGCGCAATTCCTAGAGGGAACTTCTAGTTGACTGCTCCGTCACTGGCAGTAGAAACTATGCAATTCCTAGAGGGAACAGGTAGTCTGCTACTAGGACCTGCTGGCTTGGAAAATTGCACTGAGGCCAGGAGGCTAGCCTGTTGATCATCTCTACATAATTTATGAGTTGAGCTGAATGATGGAAAGTGGAAGGCCTACTCATGAGCACTATGCAATTATTGAGATGAACAGTTGGTCACCTATCCGAATGGCTAACTGGGAAAACGACACAATTTTCTGAAGGGGGCAGGGACAACCACTTGGTGTATGTTTGGCCTCTTGGCACAATATCCTTAGTCAATTTAATGGGTAAGGTCAATCGCCTCTGTGCAATTTTTTAGGGGAGTCAGTCCCAGGGTGACTGTCAGGTTTGACCATCCGTGTGGCTAGCATGAGAGTTGATTGAGTTTCTTGCAAGTAGCACAACTTGAAAGGACTAGCTTGGTGATTCTACGTTGTTCTGGTTGACAGTCGATCGAGTGGAAAGAAGGGTGATGTTCCAGTTGTCAGTGAGGATTTTGGTCATCAAAACTTCAGCAAAAATGACTAAGTGTGTGAACAGTTGAAAGATGCATAAGTGATCATACGAACACACACTCGCATGCCTTGACGATGAAATTGACCAAACCATCCAGACACACATGTTCAACATTAATGACCGACGGTGCAAGCGAAAAGCGTGACACTCGTGATTGATTTCTCATGATTGGGACAACGCTTGCATGACAGTGCATGTGTCTCCATGTGTGAGTGTAATAGATGCCTTCATGGCGAACACAACAAACACATACGAAGCAAAGACTTTGAGCATAACTAGAACACAGTCGCAAGCATGACTTAGACATTAGCATGAAGAGACTTGGGTGCAATGAACAAGAAAGGAAAATGTAAAGACTCACATGAGCTCACCGAATGAACCTAGGTGTGCGCAGTCATCAAGTGAAACTCTTCAAGGGAGGCTCTGAAATTGGTGCAGGCCAAAATTTTGGAGGGTGGTTGTAGCCACTACAACACCACCTCACCCACATCAATATAATTAGGCTTTACCACAATCCACATCGGATCACTAAACCAAAAGAATAAACATGTAATAACAGGCTTTACCATGATCTCCACTAGATCACTAGGCCAAAACAAGCATTGGTTCCATCAGATTTCTCTACCTACACCGTGAAGAATTTTCCTGTCTCCAGGTATCTTAGGATTTACTGCAATCCACGCAAAACACTAGGCCCTAAACTGAGAATTCACTCTCCAGGATTTACCACATATCCAATCATGGGATTACTAGGCCTGATGAAGAACAACCACCTCTAGGCTTTACCATATATCCCGCCATTCACCGGTCGAGGATTCCTAGGCCCACCGAGGCAACAAAAAATATGGCTTTACCACAAACCATATTCTGATTCAGGGGTTAATACTAGGTGTTACGCAGTAATTTGTCACCGTTGTCACCGTCCTTGTTACCCCCGCTGTCACACATTGGAGGACACATTTACGGACCTGTGACCAGTGACACAACTTGAAAACACTTGCATTGAGGTCTCCTAAGTATGAACTTCAATATCCCTGAAGACACCCTTTGAAGATTAACCTTGGAAAGTACCCTTTTTTCATTAGCGCGGGTCCACAGTGTCTAACCCGCGCCAATGGCTCAGTTCCTACAAAGAGGGCACGCCCATAGACGCTCTGTCACAGAACAAAGCCCGTGCCACACAAAATTAGTCATGATTTTTGGCCAACGTACACTGAAGTGTTTTTTCCTCCATTACTCATGTAGTTCCCTGAGGAAAAATCCAATGGATACGGTCGAGTGTCACCTTTTTCATCCATGACAACTCAGTCCAAAGGCTATTCTGGGACAATGCCAAATCTTCGGTAGGTGTCCAGATACGATGAATACCTTCTCCCCTTCCAGCTATAAATCAGTGTCATCCTGCATTGAACCAGCTAGTTTTTGGAAGTGCTAATGATAGAGTCAGAGTGTTGAGGTTTTGAGTAAGCTAAATTGATAGTGAGAGCTGAAAGAGAGGTTATGCTGTCGGATTGTTGAGAGAGGAAGTGACTTTGCGAAGACATGTTAGACTGCTGACCCAGTTGGAGAAGATTTGCAGCGTCAAGACTTAATTGGTTGTAATTCTTCTCTTTTTTCTATTGAATAATGAGCGACTGTTATTATGGTTCCACTCACATGTTCTTCTGGTAATATTTGAGTTATATCCTGCTTGACTGATATATAATTGTATGATATTGGATTTTACGCTTGTTGTGGATTGTTCTTTGTTTGTGCAGGTGTCCATGCGTGGAACGCGAGGATAGTGACCGACCAAAGCTAGAGGACAGGAGCGACGTTTCTTCCACGACGGATAGCATTGGATTCGAGGTAGGCCTTTATGACCAACTTTTTGATTATGCAATTAGGAGCTTGCATGCAGCGTTTTTGATTGTTGCTAGACCCCTATCGGGCTAGTGGGATCGCCTCTGTCTGCAGAGGGGATTTACCTCACACAACAATTTGGCGACTCCGCTGGGGAAGTCTATTGTTGTTTGTGTTTGTATTGTCTGATTTGTAAGTTGTGGACAGAGTCTGAAGAGCGGCCAAGCAGCCTTCGAAACACTTCTGCTATGCGGAAGTGAAGTAGATCAACGCCACTTCAGTCGATCTCCGGGTTGATTTACAAACTAGACAATATCAATCTTGCTTCGCATGTCGTTTTTCTTTCATTTATTTGCCTGAATAACTCTCTTGGTTAGTTTTCTTGCTATATTTTTACTTGCTGGCTCTGTCTGCATACCAGAAGCCAAGCCTGAGACCACTCTGTCTTTTTTTTTGCCTGGTATTTTCCGCCAGCGCGCTTTTTCCTTACACAGTCACGCTGGTCGGCGCGTGTTGCTCTCTGACAACTCGTGCCAGTCTCTGTTTAGCGTGGGTTGCAGGCATACAGTCGCGCCGCACTGCTTAAGTTTTTTGAATAAACTTGTTTGCAAGTTTCTTAAAGTTGGATTTGTCTCTCTCTGTTTTTACACTTTCTGGGAGTCTGTTGGATTGATAATTGGCTGGTGGTTTTTGATCCTTCGGGTGTTTGCCATTGTCTACCGATTTTACATCTTGACCTTTGTGGTTTTTGTGTTATCGAGCCTCCTATTGGATTGATGATTTACATATCCGGTCTTTTTATTGATTGATTTCTATATTCTCCTGGTGGTTATATGAGTTTTTACACTTCATACTGCAAATATCTGGCTTTTAGCTCGCTTGTTTTCCCTGATTTCGTTGTGACTTAGCTTACATAGTTACTTGGAAATCTTGACTTTTCTTTGCTTTGTTGGGTTGTTATTTTTGTTTCAAAACTGGCTATAGATTCTTTAGAAGCAATTATCTGATAGTGAATATCTCTTGAGACGTTTTAAGTGCATTGTCATATTATTTTTCCAAAAAAGAAAATAAAAAGATTTTCGCTTTTCATCAATTAGGCATGTTATGTTAGTTTTTTGCTTTTAAAAGAAGAAAAAGAGAAAAGATTTTTCCTTTCTTATTGATTAGCTGCATTAGAAATTTTGGACATTGTTTTGTTTGCATGAACCTCTTAACTCTGTTGTAGCTAGATTTCATCCAAACGAAACGAATACAATTCTTGCATGTAATGGCATTTAGGACATTTCGAGAGATTACATTCGCTAAGGCCAAAAAACTGAAACTTAATTGAAGATCAACAATAAAATTGATTCAATGAACCTAACAACGCATTGGAATCTAACGCTCACATTCTAGAGGTCTAGGCTAGAGACGTGTTCCGGCGTCGTTAAGCCTGGTAGTTTATCATTGAGTGGTGTGATTCCTCCATGATGAAACGATAGGTGCCAGTACAGACTGTGCTCCCACGTACCGTCGAGTATAAATTGGGAGACCCCTATAGGATTGCAACCTTTGATCCGTAGGAAGCCGAGTATGCCGCCCTACGAACCGTAATGCACTGAACACAGCATTCGGGAAGATTGACTGCAGTACGGGAAGTCCTTGGTGATCTTCTGATCGCTAAGGTGTATAAGCAGTTTTACGGTTTGTTTGGCACACCATTTTACCTAGATTTCCAGAGTAGTCAGCTTTTGATCCTTTTCAGATTGTCTAACAGAAAAGGTGTAAGCGAGCAGCTTGTCACTTCGTGCTCGAAAACAATCGAAGGAGACTAGAGTTAGCTTTTCGTCCTTTTCTCGACTCTTTAAAGATGAAAAGGTCAAATTAAATGTCTTAATAATTTATCTGGCCACGATCACGTTACCCATTTAGATCTTGAGTGCGCTAGTTTGACTAGGACTTCGTCTTTACATGGCAAATTTCCCGGGATTCATCAACCTAAGTCCCCCACCTTATGGGGATGCTGGTCGTTTCCCTTCTCCTGGAAATGCTGGTGCCCTTTATATGGCAACACTAACTCTCCCAGGGTTAACTGTCAGGTTACCAGTCTGGCTATTTTCAAACTCTGTGGTCCCTTCTATGTCCACTGATACTACATTAGTCCCTCCACCTGCTCAACACCCAGTTGAACCAAAGGTGGACCCCACCCCTTCGACACCTACTTCAATGACTCCTTCTTCGCCTGGTGGAAGTACCCAGGTGGCTAACAAGAAGAAGAAGTCAAAGAAGAAGAAGTCAAACAAGGGAACGGTCACAAACACAAAGAAGACTACAAACACAACTGTTGTTCCACCATGGACAACGGAAGACGGACTCCTTCCTACCCCTCCACCCAAGG
>APFE030556066.1:0-12785 GCA_000404065.3 Pinus taeda | reverse complement strand
TGTTGGAATCCTCTCCAGGTTTATGTAAAAGCCTTGTGAGGGACATTGGTCTACTGCAAAAAGAGTTCTAAAGTACTTGAAAGGAACTCAAGACTTTGGAATCAAGTACACACAGGTGGATGACTTCAGCTTGATCGGATACTCTGATTCAGACTTCGATGGAGAGAAAGAAACTGGGGTATCTACTTCAGGATATGCTATGAGTCTTGGATCAGGAGCTGTCTCCTAGAGATCACACAAACAATCAGTTCCAGCAGATTCCACAACAGAGGCAGAATACGTGGCAACAGTTGAAGCAACAAAAGAAATTTTGTGGCTCAGAATTTTTTTTGAAGATTTGCAGGTAAAACAAGTACAATCAACTCCACTCATGATTGACAATACCTTTGCAATAAAGTTGGCCAAGAACCCAAA
This sequence comes from Pinus taeda, assembly GCA_000404065.3. Classification (NCBI taxonomy): domain Eukaryota; kingdom Viridiplantae; phylum Streptophyta; class Pinopsida; order Pinales; family Pinaceae; genus Pinus; species Pinus taeda. The sequence goes on along the minus strand of APFE030556066.1, from coordinate 12,371 downwards.
GTTCCATCATTGAGCGAAGCACATCAATACTAAATATCATCTGATTCGACATCATGTTGAGGCCAAAACAATCCATCTCCGTCATTGTTCCATAAATGAGAAAATTGCAGACATCTTCACCAAAGCGCTTGGAAGGGAAAAACTTGAACAATTCAGAATGATGCTTGGACTCACCAACATCCCTTCAGATTAAGGGGGAGAATGTTGATACCTAATCTTCATGATTGGGTGAATTTATGTAAATAATTAAATTAGGAATGTGAACAGTCATCGAGAGATGAATTGAACAGTGACTCCCTATTGTATATAACTAATACCTACCTAATGGAATGATACACAAATCAGTTTTATGCCTAATGGAGTTACTGCCTGGCCTGACATGTCTTATCAAAGATCGATCTCCACTCAGGTTATCATCAGATCCAGATAAAGGAGAAGGATATAGAAAAAAAATATTTAGAACTCATTATGGACATTATGAGTTTGTATTGCTGCCTTTTGGACTGACTAATGCCCTAGCAACCTTCATGTGTCTTATGAATAGTATATTTCATCAATATTTAGATAATTTTGTATTAATATTTATTGATTACATGCTAATTTACTCTTGAAGCATAGAAGAACATGAGGAACATCTCCGCATAGTTCTACAAGTCTTAAGAGAGCACCAGTTGTATGCCAAATACAACAAGTGTGACTTCTTCAAGGAACAGATCTAGTACTTGGGACATGTCATCAGAAAGAATGGAATCGCAGTAGATCCTAAGAAAATAAGAACTATCATGGAATGGCTAATACCAAAAGATGTAGCTAACATAAGATCATGCATGGGTCTAGCTAGATATTATAGACAATTTGTGGAAGTTTTCTCTAGGGTGGGATATCCTATTGCTTCTCTGCAAAAGAAAGGGAAGGCCTTTAGATGGACCCCCGACTGCTAAAGGAGCTTCGATCAACTCAAGCATCTACTTACCACCACACCCATTTTGAGCATTGTTGATCCCAATAAAGAATACGTGGTTTGTACGGATGCTAGAAAGGAGGGTGTAGGTCATGTATTAATGCAAGAAGGTAGGGTTGTTGTCAATGAATCAAGAAAGCTTAAAGAATACAAACAAAAGTATTCGACATATGACTTAGAACTAACATCGGTGATTCATGCCTTAAAGATGTGGTGACACTACTTAATGGGTAAGAGATTCTTGCTATTGATTGATTATCATAGTCTAACAAGCTACTTTAAACAATCCACTTTGAATGCTAGGCAAACTCGTTGGGAAGATTTCTTAAGTAAATTCGATTTTGAAATCAAAAATTTGAAGGGAAAAGAAAATCAAGTTGCAGATGCCTTAAGTTGAAAGGTAAATTGTTTATATGAAATCTCTTTTAGTGAGTCAAGAACAACTTTTTATGAGTAGATTCATGAAACAACCATGTAAGATTTAGTATATAAACATTTATGGCAATAAACAAAAGTTTCAAACATCCATGAACAACAATTAGGATATGAGGTAAATTCAGAAGAATTGCTGATTTATAGGAAGAGGTTATATGTGCCTAACCAAAAGCATCTTAAAAATTTATTTTTAGATGAATTTCATAAGATTCCTTATGCTGGCCACCCTGGATACCATAAAATGATTTATGCCTTGAGGAGGGAATTTTTCTGGCCTGGTATGAAGAAGGAAGTAGCAGAATATTTAGCCAGATGTCTGGAATGCTAGCAAATAAAAGTTGAGCACCAACACCCAGCAGGTTTACTCCACCCTCTATCTATTCCTGAATGGAAATGGAAAACCATATCCATCGATTTCATTACCAGACTACCTAAGTCAAAAAACCAAAATGATTCCATCATGGTGGTAGTAGACAAATTGAGCAAATCTTCCCATTTCATACTAGTCCAGTCAACTTATAAAGTGGTGCAAGTTGTTAACATTTTTATGCAACACAGTTTTAAATTACACAGAATACCCAAAATGATCATTTTAGACCGTGATGTGAAATTTACATCAGCCTTCTGGAAGGATCTATTTGAAGGATTGGGCACATAATTACACTTCAGCACTACCTATCATCCTCAAACGGATGGACAGAAGGAGCAAGTAAATTAAATGGTTGAAGACATGTTGCAAAATTATGTCATGCAGTAGCCATTGAAATGGGAGGACTACCTGCATTTGGTAGAATGTTCCTATAACAACGTATACCATGCATCTCTACAGATAAGTCCTTTTGAAGTGTTATACAGACTTAAGTGTAGGACACCTTGAGTTGGAGGACAAGTTGATGTTAAGACCAGATATGTTAGAGGAAATGGAAGAGATGCTTAAAAGATTACGAACAAACTTGAAAGCTACTCAGGACCAGCAAAAGAATTTTGTTGATAAAAAAAGGAGCTTTCAGGAATTTCAAGTAGGCGATCATGTTTGCATTCGAGTATGAGCCAATAAAATCACACTACAATGGACCAAATGTGCTAAGCTAGCACCTCGGTTTTGTGGGCCTTTCCAAATTTTGGCTCGGATCAGGCCAGTAGCTTACCAGATTTCCTTACCTAGCCGCATTCGTGTGCACAATATCTGTCATGTTTCTCTACGTAAGAAATACATTTATAATCCTAAACACGTAATCAATTGGCAAAACATTCAGGTAAAATATTAAAGAAGTTTCTCTTTTAATACATATTTATTAAACAAGTTGGTTGATGAATTAAGTCATTTGTTGCTATGTAGGTCGAACCGAAAGGCGAGTTCTTGGTCAAACCTCTGGTTATACTAGATTGGATAGAATTAACGTTGCAGAAATGAGTTATCACATAGGTTAAAGTGCAATGGTAGCACTATGGGCCAAAAGAGGCCACCTGGGAAGATGAGCAGGTTATGAAGGAGACCTTTCTGGATTTATTCTTAGAGGGAAAACATTGGGATAATATTACATCTAAGGGAGGGTAGATTTGATATCCCCAGACCATGTAAATATTTTAATTACTACAATTTGAACAAACTATTTATTTTCTTAATTAAAATTACTATTTTGGAATTTAATTCTTTTTTGAAAATAAAACAACAGTTGTTAGTAAATATTATTTTACTTGTTAATCAATTAAAGAAACAATTACCTGCTCTTAACTAATTTCTTGAGGATTTATTTAATAAGATCAAGAGGATAGGGGTATCTGAGATCACGGAGAATGATAAATAGAAAAGGTAAATTATGTGCTAAAATGTTAGGCAATTTTGTGAGGCCATGTCTAGTTTGGACCAGATGGCAGTGAGACTGCAAGTTCTCAAAGAAAAATAAAGTTCCTATATTTAGGAATAGCTCAGGGGGATACTATTAAGGTAGTTTCAAGGTTGGGAGGCAAAGACAAAGAAAATCAGGTTTGGTTGCAAACTAGGACAGGAATAAATCAGGCTAGTCAAAGCTCCAGATAAGTGAAAGTTATATTTGCTTGTTAGTTGGATTGTATCCTATTTATAGTGTAAGTATAATGATCATTTCCAGTAACTAGGAATGCACTAGTTTGATTAACTATTATAGTATGTGCCCTGGATGCGGGTGGTAATTAAGGAGATTAAGGTGATGATATTTGGCGACGACAGGTGAGACGGCCACTTCGCCCTCTGCAACCATCCCAAGACGAACATGAATAATCCTCATGGCACCTCACAGGTGGAATTTAATTCCTACTCTAGCTGAGGAAAAACCATCACCTACATAACGATGGAACCGGTGAATAATCCGATCATTCTCCCCCTGTTTCATTGTGCTTGCCCTCCGCAGGCAGGAGAGCCAACTGAGCGAACCAGCATGGGACGCAGATGCTGGCTTGTGTGCTATCTCGACTTGGGTAATGGCTTCCACCATTCCCATACTAACCTTTCCAATTTGGCTCTTTCCCCTCAACACTCTGTAACCTCTGCTCAATATTCCTCTGTCAACTCTTCTTCCGGCCCCATGACTCTGCAACTGCTCCTACCTCCACCATGGTCTGCCACTGTATGTGTAGCCATCGTGGTGGCACACACGGTAGTAGCTGTCTCTCCCCTACTTTACACGGCCACAATTCGGCTTCCCCTACCTCCTTAGCTGAAAACCCCCGCCAGTAGAGTGTTGCAGGTCATTATCCGAACACTAGAAGTGGTAGAGGTAGAGCCTGCTTCCACTACTCCAGACGTGACGAGGTGATAGTATGCACGATTACCTTTCCTCTGCCTCCGCATCAGGTCCCCCACATGACATAGTTCTGGTTTCGTAGCTCTTTGAATTTCCCGGCTATAGTCGCTACCGTCTCCATCTGTATTTCTGAAGAGCCTGAGCAGCAAATTCCAATGACTACTTCCATGGAGGAGATGAACAGAGTGGGCCCAAGCCGGCACAAAGACAATAATAATGAGATGGATGTTAATGGAGGTCGTAACAGAAGACATAGAATAGCCATTGCTGGTAGCTCACATGGTGCTTTAGGAGTTCCAAGTGACATGCAGGTAGTGGAAAGCCGTCTGGAGAACATGTCATGCCCACAAGATGAAGCTGGAAGCAGGGAGGGAGGACATCAGGTAGCGAGAAGTGGCGAGGCGGATAACTCGGATGACTGGGCATGTCCTATCATGGAGGAAACCGCTCCAGATGACCTGGGGGTTGGTGGTGATTGTTTGGACTTGTTATGATTTTGGGAGACCTTGGAAACCTATGGAGGTTTCTTGGGTTTGAGAGGAGGAAAGTATTATTATCTGGTTTTGCAAATTCTTCTTGAGGACACACTGTATCTGGTTGGACTTGGCACGGAGGGCTAGGGAACCTTTGGAGGTTTCCTGGGCTAGGAATTTGTTTCCTAGTTGCTGGGAGGTAATCCGGTTGGGTCGGTGAGAAGGAGCGTTCAGCTGGAGCTATAAGACAAAGGTATCATCATCAACCGCCGGAACATGTATTTTTCCATGGAATACTCTTGTTAAGTTGATATCAATGGAATGCTCACCTTAATTTATGTTGCTTATGATAAAATGATAAGATGTTAAATGTTTAAAGCTTTGTGAGAAGGTCAACAAGCTCCTTTTATTACTTGCAAAAAAAAAAAATTAGATTTGTTAGTGTATAATAGATTGAGGCTCTAATAATAGGAATCAGGTTCTTACATATGGTATCAGAGCTTTGGTTCAAAATCTTGACCCAAAGCCCACTAAATAGCTATTCCATAATCAAATTCTTACTAAATAGTTGAAAATCCAGAAAAAGTTGAATGTCAAAATGTTTCAACAACGGTCCAATGGCTTAGTGCCTGGGGATGCGACAGAGCTAGTGTTTTGCTTCAACCTAAATGCACCTGTAAAATAACAGACATAATAAATAATATTATAGAAATCAAAAAAAAAATTGGACCATTTCTGTATCGTTCCAATTTTATCGGACATAAGGCTACAAACATTCATAAACCCAACATCAATAACTGTAAATTCTGTGTACAATGAATTGCAAGCCTGCTGTGTACAACAGAGTAAAAATATCTTCAAACCCATTGAGTCGTTAGTGCACGCATACTATTCTAAGCTGAAAGGATCAAGCCAGTACTACAGACGATTATGACGCCCACGCTATTTTAGAAACATATGATACTGAACGCTGCTCACTTATGTAAACTAGAGGGATGCTATTGTGAACTTGGAGACAACATAGACCACAAGTCATCACTAAGATCTGCAGATTCAGGCTGATTTAATGGGCATAGCTGCATATTCTGTGGCATAGAAGTATGTGCATCAGTTTCCCGAATCTGCGACTCCTCATGAGCAAATGATTCTAGAAGCACACGGAAGATATCTGAATTAAAATCTCCAGCTGCTACCATAGAAGCTGGAGAAATGTGATGAGTATAGCTCATTGTTGTGACTTCATCAGGAACTGCAGAACTTGCAGGGATGTCTGATACTTGTAGGGATGTCTGATGCTTTTCATTGTAAAGGAATGCATTGGGAGACATAAAGGCATGATTTGAATCGAGCTGTCCAAGGAAAGATGGAGCTTGTAAACCAAAGTTTAATCTTAAGGTGGATGTTATCATATTATTATTGCTTGTCACGAGATTCTTCATCAAATATTGATCAAGATCGTAACGACCTGTCCCTTTCGGTAACAAACTATCAAAGCATGTAAGCGGTGATGGAGGATAAGGAATTTGCCTAGTGCCCATATTATTGAAGATAGTTTCTTGAAATGCATAGGCTGTTGAAGGTTTCCCTGAAGTTTGAGAAGAACAATTAATAGCAACAGAAATACATAAAGGAAGCCAGAATTCGCATTTCTACCGTCAGGTTCATCCCATGAATATAACACCATTTCTGTAATGGGAATTCCAAATGGTTTTAAATAGGCTACGATTTTGCTCAGAAAGTAAAAAAAAAAAAAGTTATATGGATTGCCGAAAGAAATTTATACCAGTTGTTGAAATTTCTAACTCCCCACATCCTTGCACTGGAGTGTATAGTCAAAGGTTCACACCTGAAAATGTAACCGTGACATTCAACCTTCCTTTTGAGGTAGGGTGATTTCTTGTTAATCCAAGGAGCATCATAAAGATAGTAGACAATATCTTGAAAAGCTTCTATTTTCCGCAAGCAGGTGCGTGGAGGCATTGGTGGAGGACAATGTTCTATGTTGCAAGTGTTCCAGGGATTCTATTGATAATTGGAATGCAATTTGCAGCTGAGAGTCCTCGCTAGCTTGGTAAAATGGGAAAACGGGAAGAAGCCAAGACAATCATTTCTCAGCTGTGGGGGAATTCTCAGGTTAAGAGTGCTATAGAAGAGTTAACAGGAATAAACAACTTGGATGGCAATTGTGAAGAGGCCAACTGGTCCAAGTTACTCATAAAAAGGCACTTTAAATATATGTCTCCACATTTTCCCTTGGTGCTGGACCAGTTACTGGACTTATTATACCAGAGTTGAGTAGTACAAGGACCCGTGCAAAAACCATGTCATTCAGTTTATGTGTCCATTGGGTTTGCAATTTCATCATAGGATTGTTCTTTCTTGATGTGGTGGAGAAGTTTGGGCTACCCATTATCTATTCAAGCTTTGGCATAGTATCATTGTTGGCAGCAACTTTTACTTATTACTGTGTAATTGAGACAAAAGGGCATAGTCTGGAGGAGATAGAATTTCTTTTAAATCCTGACTTGGAAACCAGGGATTGAAATGACATGATGTGAATATCTGGAGCATTTTGGAAGGTCAAGGTGACCTACAGGCTTCGGAAGAGCACTACCTCTTGAATGCGACAGGGTGGTGCCGTGTAATAGCCATTCTGCAGGTGCAAATTGTATATTCTGAGTTAAAATTCGCTAATCACGTTCAATATCCAGAAAATACATTATAGTAGCGATGGTGTATCTTGATATTTTTTTTTTCCTCTTCCCAGGATTGAAAATCATAGATGTTTGCACTAATGAGCTCACATATTTATAGGATGTTTAATATCACTGTTTGCAGAAGTCGGTCCAGATTTTTTTTAAAGGCTAGTCAAATAGTAAAAGTTTTGTCAATCAAAACCCTTGACATTCTAGTAACTCCCTTTAATGGTCATTCTATTTATATTTACACCAAGCATGTCTCTAGATTTTCCATATTTATCTCTTATCAAGGCTTGGGTGAAAATCAAATGACATGTTATATTCTCTATATGTTTTATCTAAATTGACCTTAGACTTCATATAATTGATGTTGTCACAGTTCAGTCTCAATTATAGTTTGATTGTTTCATTAGGAAGAAGGCCTTCAGTTCGAATTGCAGGCTTTTGAGAATCTGGACTGATAAAGAGCATAGTGGGAAGTCCACGGATCTGAAAGCAAAATTGAGGACAAAGTTAAATAAATAAGAATAAATCCCAAATAACTTTAGATTATGAGACATAGAGTCATAAACCTAATGCTACAGAACTGCTGATTTCTGAAATAAAATCTAATAAATTCATCCCAAACATAACCAGAGAAACTTGAAACTGCAGTGTAAACCATAAATAGGTGGAAAAGATATGTGAACATACCTGCAGTTGTTGGGCTAATGCATACTCTTCATCGGTATCTATCTTGACAAATTGTACAACTGGTCCATATTCCACAACAAGCTGTATAATTTTTAAATGAATAATAAGTTAGATCACAGCAGAAGAAAGAGGGGATGACCGCAAAGGAAAAGGACAAGATATTTTTTCCAAAAATTCTGTATACTAAATCTCTTAGTGGTCAAAGCAATTTCACTGAATATCCCAATAACAGAGATGACAACAGTTTGACTTAGATCAGAAGATCTACAGCCTGATGGAGATCTCACTCAGAAACCTGACTGTCCTAAGGAAAAAGGAAAAGTAACCTGTAGACAGCAATGTCCTCTTCTACTTAAATTGCCCAAGGGAAGACGAAATAGTCTATCCAACCCCATAGGCTATAGTCATTTATAAAGGGGGAAAACCATTATTTAATGCTACTGGGGTAACATTGGGTGAATTGAGGTTATTGTAGGAAAACTTATAAAAGAACCAAATTTGGGGCAAAATGGAGGGAAATTTGTTAGCCCGTCAAATTAAAAATAGGAGAGGGGACCCCAAAGGAAATCTATAAATAAGAGAGGAGAGATTTCCAACAATTGTTTTAAGCCATGCGGCTTCACAAGCAACATTAACAGCTTCTCTGTCCTAAGCTTTTGTCAAGGACAAATCCACAGTGGATTGTTTGTTCTATCCCACAAAATTGCAGCCAGGCCTAGGCTAAAAGCATATCATATGGTTCAGTTCATATCGGCGAAACATCTTGTCCAGTTTGAATCAGTGAAGTCAATGGTCAACCAGCTTGAAACTATCATTTTTTTTTACGAACTCCAGAACTCACAAACACTGCAATTGATTCACTTCCAGGAGTTAAACAAGCTCCCTTGGGAAAAAAAAAAAAATATGCCCTACTCAACAATCAAAACACTCTTAGCTTTGAAAATTAGCCACAAGCGTTTAGAACTACCAAGCAATTAGGGCCATCTAAAAGGCTTCGCTTAGGACAAATTGATTCATAATCATTTAATTGCATTCTGCCAAGATCAATTTGAAAGCTTCCATTCTATCAAAACATTTCCAGAAGTTCTCGATGTCCTTCCTCAAACATCTGAATTTGTCAATAGTTCTTCAATGTTCCGCAAATATTTAGCATTAGAGTTTGCTAATGTAATTATTTCCAAAGTTGATTCTATATTCTTAAATGATATTGTGTCATCCGCTACTTGACCTTTATGGTTGTTTGGTTTTGAGCTAGCAATCTGTCATTCCTATTGAATTATTTATCCTGATATGTATATTTACTGTCCATGAACATGCAATGGGGTATGAAAGAATGTTGTATCGTTGTTATGTTGATCAAACTCTTCTTTTGCACACACAATGATAATTTTCTAGGTTTTTAATAGGAATTTACATTGTTTCAAAGTCTTTGGGTTACACTTTCCTAAAGAAAGAATTGAACTTTGGATGGAGAGACTATGATAACTTACAACTTCCATTTGTGCTGTCATTCTTCTTAGTCTTACACCGTAAGTAACTTAGCCAAATCATTGAATTTTATATTGAGACAAGACCTTCCTCTCTATGCACCTTGACCAGGCTTAGCTAATTCACATTACTCAAGTATTCAATCTCACATCAAATTTTGGGAGCTTCTAAATTCTCCTAAGTTTTCCAGGAAACTCTCCATCAGCCTGTTTTGCTTAGATCCAATATAACCAAATCCTGAAGCTTACCCAGATTACTAGGATTTGAACCACTGTCCAAATTTCATGTTAGAAGTTCCTGATGATGTTAGTTCAAAGCAACATCACCAAAAATATATATTAATGTTGGGATAAATACAAAGAAAACAAAGGGGAATAACTTTATACTCTTCAAATGAACTTGTATATGAAGAGGTGATGGAATAAATCTGAAAAGAACTTGTATTAATGAGATGAGATTAAAGATATGGAGCTAATCTCAAGTGCTTATATACTATCACAGTCAGAGTGCCAAGAAAATAGGGTTGAAAGCAACATGAGGAACACCAAAAGCTTGCTTGTAAGCTAATTGCTTTCAAATGATGATCATCTGGGAGAAGTTGGTGTTCAGGAAATTTGTCCTCCAACTACTATTCAAACAAAAGCTCTGTTCATGAGTATTTCGTTAGCATCTCTCTATCTGTATACATGTGTGCACTAATGTAAAAAAAAATAAAAATAAAGGAAGAGTAATGAAACTCATTCTCAGCTCAAGCAACCAAATAATTAGCCCTGTTACTGAAATCCTGAAGTTAAATTGTTGTGACAAACCAACAATATGGCAGGTGAATCCGAAACAATTATATCTCCATCCACCGATGTCGGAACAAATTGAAAGGTGTTGAATTTGCTAAACTCTTCATTGAAAAGTCAACATTGTGTAATTTTTAGACTGGTACCATTGGTACCATTGAAACAAGCAACAGGTGGATTGTTATAGTTACTTGCCCTATAGATAAGGTCAATATTCCTTAACCGCACAACCACTACGCTCATTGAAGGGTATTTCCACGACTATTGACCTCAAATAGTGGGTAATCCCACCTTCACTATATCAGAATGTCCCTCCTCTTTCAAAGGCTTCAGGATATGCCTCTTATCTTCTTGATGCACTTATAAGTGTTTTATTTTCCTCACAGACGATATTGCTGTCTTATTGCATACCGAATAACAAATTATAGCATTCTTAGGCACTGCATAAGACACTTCAACTTTAGCTTATCTTAATATAGCCCTACATAACACTTGAGAGGAAATCCTCTAGGTGGAATTGACAGTTTCTCATCATAAACCCTTAACTACACTTGGATTTTGCATAGTGACTCCATAGTCCCTTAAGGAATTGGTCCATCAAACATCTTCAACCAAAAAGCCCCCAAAAAAAAAAAAAAAAAATTCCCTTACTTTCTGTTTGTTTTTATTGCCTAGGGTTGCTTGTTAAATTTTGTCCAGGGGTGTTTCATTTCTCATATATTTAGAATGCTTGGATCTCACATGCTGAACAATAGTTTCATGGTTTATCTTTATCATTTCCAGGATTAAGGATTAACCTATGTTATCATTAATTGTTACATCTAAAGATCTATCCAACTATATAAAGTTTCATCTTTCTGATCGGGTTGCTTATACTAAGGATTTAGGGTAAGTGTTGCACCATTTTCTTGATCTACACATTACAGAGGTGTCGACCCTAAATCAAGGTGAACGACTTGCTTGGCAAGTTGAATAAATTCTGCCCTAATTGCTTGACGTTCAGGGCTACAAATCTAATTCTTCTCAGATCTGAATATGTTTATGAGAAATAAAGCACACTAATGGCATAATAATCATTTATTTCCCATCATAACATTCAAATGCATGAGATTCACGCCTTCCAAGTCACTTTCATGATGGAACAATTAACTGCATAAACTGTTTAATTTTCAGTCTGTTTTCATTGCCTTCTTGCAATCATTCTGATAAATCTAGCAGCGGAAAACATCTCCAAGGGCAAAGTCATGCCAAAACAAGATGTACAATCTGATTAATATAATTGGAACGATCTGTGTTCTTGAAGTTCGATGTCTGGAGTTTGAGATCACATTTTTCTGATCTGCAAGTATTACTATTCATGATGGGTTTGGCATTTTATAGCTTGATACATCTTCTAAAAACTCACATTAACGCATGAACAAGTCTATCTCTCAGCCCTTGGGAATTTACAAACAAGGTTTGCTAATTTGCAATCAGATCACACTCTCCTCTGTCAAAACGTTTCCTTTTGATAATTTTTGCATGATAGATATCTCAGGTATATCCAAAACTAAACCAGTGCTAATAACAGCCCAAACATCTACTCAATAATATTAGCATCACACTGGTTCTATCCTCTGTTGCTAGGGGTTCAAGTACTGGCTTTTACTGCAGAATTACTGAGTTCATGTTAACGTCCTGAATGATCAAACTTTGGGGTGTATTGCATCATTGTTATATCAACTTTCTTGTTCTGGAACTAGTATATATCTTCTATTTTATTTTTATTGCGGATGCATTGTTTTACATGCATAGTCTTGTGCTTGGGGGCTGGTGTCTTCTGTCATAACTAAACATCATTAATGTGTTTGTTTGGCACTAGTTTGACCATTGTATGCTGGAATTAAACTTTAATTTCATTTACAACACTGCTCTCTTGAAAATTTGGAAAATTTTGACATTGTTTCAAATTTGATTCATATTTGAAATAACACTTGAATGCTCATTAATTGGTATACATCAGGAAGCACTAAGGGAGCATTTTTCCGCTATTTCATCATTTACACAGT
>APFE030556064.1:0-16665 GCA_000404065.3 Pinus taeda | reverse complement strand
CGTGGAAACGCGTTTCCGTCCGTGGAAACGTGTGGAAACGCCTGGAAACGTGTGGAAACGCGTTTCCACGCCGTACGGTACGCGGAAACGCGTTTCCGTTTCGTTTCCGTACGGAAACGGACCCTAGACCCACGTTTCCTGCAACTTAGGTTGTGCCCCTTTTGGCAAATAATGTGGATCAATAGAAGGCATCTCTAGAGGATCCAAGTTATGAATCCTGTTGTCGCCTAAGATGTATGCCTAAGTGTGGGGAAAGTTTCCAACCCTACAAGGTATAATCTTTATGGCGCAATGCTTAGAACAGGGGTTGTCACCTATTCCTTATTCACTCCATTTAAGTTCTCTTCTAGACAAGATAAGGGGGGTAGTCCCTAAAGATGGTGATGGAAGGACAACTTGTTGAAATAACAAGTTCTAGGACACTAAGCGCAAGGAAATTATTATTAATGTAAATTAATTAGAGCAAGTGTAAATATTATTGAGCAATGTGAAGGATAGATTCGATTAAGGTCAATATGGCATTAAATAAGATGAAATGTGATAGGATAGTGCCTTAAAACAATATGCAATAAAGAAATAACACTTGCAAAATGGAATGATGCTTCAAGTCACAAGACATCCAATGCTGCAAAACAAGTGTTAGTATAGGAAATGGCACAATATTGATATATGATTTGAAAAGTAAAATTTGCAAGATGAATGAAAACTTGTACTTCACTTCAAAGAGATGCTCAAATAAAATATGACAATATCAAAGGAAAATGAGCAAGGAAATTAAATGACAAGTACAACAATGGTAATGAAATATTGCAAGAGTATAATGCTCACAATTAACAATATGCCTAGAAGAGATGAATGAAATGCAAGATCTATCCATGTGAGATGCAAGGATTGTGAAAATTTCAACATTGAAATCCTATTGCAGCAAGTGCAATTAATTCTTCCAATTGTAAATTAATTTACTAGTTTATTGCTACGACAATAACGAAATAATGACACTGTAATCATCACAAAAATACTGCGGAAAATAAAAGCACTGGAAACTGAGAAAATACTGGCACACACACAAAAATTATGACAATTATTTTGGACTAAAGTTCCCGAAAAAACCCAACTTGGGAAAACTGGTGCAACAATTGAGGTTTTATATTATTGAGCAATAGTGAAATAATCTGAGTACAATCTGGATGCCGAAAACTGGCAATCTTGCTGAGAAAATACTGGCAAAAATCTAGTGAGGAATTTTCCTTACCCCACAAGCAATCCGACATTGAAGGATGGCCTCTGAAGCTCCTCCACAAATTGCCTTGCATAACCCTCTGCACATGCACAAATCTATACGACTGGATCTCACACTAAGCTGCCTCTTCAACCTGTTATTGGCTCTAGAAAAGTTTCTCCCGACCTCTGTGAAATTTTCCTACCTCCGGAATTTTGAAATGACTTCCAAAATCTGCAAATCGAACTTCCTCTTAAAGGCTTCAGCGCAACCCTTGCACAACCTCTCTGTGGCTATCTCTACTTCTCTACACTGTACTCTCCGAAATTGGAAAAACCTTCCTCCGGATCACTGTCCCTGCCCCTCTTTGTCTCTGCTTCCCTTCTCTGGCTCGAACTCTTCCGACAACTGTTGCTTCTCTCTAGAAAATTGAACTACCCAAGAAAATCGATCTCAAGTCTGTGTTCTCCATCTTAGCCATCGACCTCTTATAATCTCCAGTTGGGACTCCAACGACCAAGATTTAAACATAATCGATGGCTGAGATCATATTTGGATCGAACCGTGTGAGTTTCTAGATGATTCACACCTTTTGCAATTAACGCTGATTAATTAACCCCTTTTCCTAAGTTTAGACAGGAAATATTTAAAAATCGGCTAATAAACCAATTGAGACACTTCTAGGTGGAATTTCCAGAAATGATTTCTAGGGGGGGAGAACTCGTGTGTTGTAGCCTCTCCACAAAGTTTCAAGACTAGAACACCTCTGATGCTACAAAAACTAACACTCCCTCTTAGCGAGGAAGGTTTTCTAATGATGCACTACTGCTACAACACCCTGTCTTTGTACCACCTTTGTCACACTGCGGATGTCTGGCCATTGTGACTGACTGCCACTGCCCACCAACCACTATGCAACTTTGATGTTGCATATGTACTGCAGTCTGCTACTGACGTTGTTATACTGGTGCCAACTCTGCATCTGAACTGAAACTCCTTCTCACCTGTTGCTGCTGCTGTTGCAACTACTACAATTGAGAAGCATCCAAAATACTGAATCAACTGTGTCTCTGTGTTGCATCTGTCTCCTGTGCATCTGACTGCTACTAGCCTCTGCACTATTCAATAATGAATTTGCGTTGTTGCTGACTCTGCTACTGAGCCTCCTACTTTGCTGTCAACACTGCATTGCACTCCTAAGCACTTGACTTCAACTAGTCTACAACTGCCACTTTGGAATCTGACTGTATCACTGAAACTGATCCATCCTGCTACTATATACTGTGGGACCCTGTAGCAAGGTAATTATCCATGGGGAGGACACCTCACTTGACCTTGCCCATCCTCTGCAACTTTGGGACTATAACTCCATATCACCCCACCTCTCTTCTGGAGGTATAGCTGCAAATAAGATAAAATTGTCCTCTAGCCTGGAGGACAACTTATGTATCTCTGCGGATGAGGCTACCTTGTCCTGCTTCTCCTCCTTGTCCTTTTTTCTGAGAGGACAGTGAGTACTGTAGTGGCCAAGCTTGCCACACCTGAAGCACTTGACCTTAGATAGGTCCTTTTTCTTCTTTTTCTCCCCCCGTCCCTGGTTGGGACCTTTCGATGCTGGGGCCACATTCTCCACTTCCTTCTTACCCTTCATGCCCTTGCTGCTGCTTCCACTGATGTTGCTCTTTAACAAATCTCACCTCAACTCTTGCTGCTGCAGGTCAGACCACATCTTGTCCCATCTAGGCATGTTGTCTTTGCCCAAGATACTTTGGACAAAGACTTGCCATTCCTCTGAGACACTATTTAGTGCCAATCATACAAGCTTTGTCGGTGGAGGTGCTTCTCCAACGACTGCAAGATGATCACGGACCTTCTGAATCCTGGTGAGGAAGGGATCTATGCCTTTACACTTCTGCATCCTGATGCTTCCCATCTTCTCCTGCAGGAACATCTTCCGTTGCTCGGAAGAATTCTGATATAGCTGGTCGAGAGCGTCCCACATTTCTTTGGCAGTATTATTGCCAGATACATGCGAGACTATATGGTCTCAGACTCCATCCAGGATCAATCGGTTTTCCTTTGCCATCTCTTTCTTGTATTCCTTTAGTTGATTTGCATCCCAAGGAATTACTATCACATTGCCTACATAAGATTTTAGGCCATATTCATCTAGCAGGAAGGACATCGTAGCCTTCCAGATGAAAACGTTGGAGGCTCCCTCCAATCTATCCTGATCTCTAAGCCCAACTTTGGCCATCTCTAATTTTGGTAAAAAAATATCCCTCTTTCCCGCTGTTCGACTACTGAGTCTACTACATGTACTCCCTTCTGAAGTGAGAAATTCTGCTCATGGCTTCTGCCAATATGTATCTGGAAAATCAGATTTCTAAAACTCGAAACCCCGTGAGAGAAATTCTCTGTGTGTGAGCCTTTCCCTTCCACCTGACGCCGATTATGCTAATGCAAATTGCTAGAAAACCCTTCTATGCCCAAACAAGGAATCTGCATGGCGAAAATAACTGAGCTGCTACTTCCTCTACCTACTAGAATCACTGAATTTGGCTGGCCGAATTTTTCTGCCAACTTGCACTGAAAAATCGAACTGCCCAACAATTTGTACTGCCTTGCTTAGGCTGTGCGTAACCCCCAGAAATTTGTCCCGCTGCTTCCTTTGAGCTACGAATTTTTGCCTCTGCTTCTGAGCTTCCTTGTCGGATCAAAATCGCTCTAATACCATGTGAAAATTTCACCACTGAAATCCGATTGTAGCAATTGGTATTAATTCTTCTAACTGTAAATTAATTTATCAGTTTATTGCTACGACAATAATGAAATAATCACACTACAATCTTCAGAAAAATACTGCGGAAAATAAAAGCGCTGGAAACTGAGAAAATACTGGTGCACACATACAAAAATTATGATAGTTATTTTGGACTAAAGTCCCCAGAAAAACCCAACTTGGGAAAACCTGTGTAGCAGCTAAGGGTTATATATTATTATGCAATAGTGAAATAATCTGAGTACAATCTGGATGCCAAAAACTAGCAACCCTGTAGAGAAAATACTGGCAAAAATCTAGTGAGGAAGTTTCCTCACCCCATAAGGAATCCAGCACAGAAGACTGGCCTTTGAAACCCCTCCATGAATTGCCCTGTGTCACCCTCTACATAGGCACAAATCCGTACGACCTCGATCTCACATTGAGCTGCCTCTTTAGCCTGCAACTAATTCTGGAAATGTTACTCCCGACCTCTACGAAATTTTCCTGTCTCTGAAATTCTGAAACGACTTCCCGAATCTGCAATTTGAACCGCGTCTTAGACGCTTTTGCGCAACCCTTGCATAGCCTCTTTGTGCCTATCTTTGCCCCTGTACAATGTACTCTCTAAAACTAGAAAAACCTTCCTCTGACTCCCTGTCCCTACCCCTCTATGCCTCTGCTTCCCTTCCCCGACTCAAACTCTTTCGGCAACTGCTGCTGCTCTCTGAAAAATCGAAGTGCCTAAGGAAATTGATCTCAAGTGTGCGTTCTTCATCTACCCATTGACCTCCTCTTATAATCTCCAGTTGGGACTCCAACGACGAAGATTAAACATAATCGATGGTTGTGACCATATCTGGATCGATCCATGTGAGTTTCTAGATCATTCACACCTTTCTCAATTAATGCTAATTAATTAACCCCTTTTCCTAAGTTTAGACTTAGGAAATTTTTAAAAATATCCTAATAATCTAATTGAGACACTTCTAGGTGGAATTTCTAGAAACAATTTTTCGGTTATGGAGAACTTCTATGTTTTAGCCTCTCCACAAAGTTTTGAGACTAGAATACCTACCTCAGATGCTACAAAAACTAACAAGGTTCTTCGCAAATTTTAATTAAAATGCCTAATCTAAAGTGAAGGCCCCAATTGCCAAAAACTAATCTTAAATAAGGTTGTAGAAAGAAGTGTCGGGGAAGGAGGCTAAGGCCTCATTAATGATACCTACCCAAGACTTCTAATGACCCAAATGCTTCCATTCCTACAAGGGACTTAGCAACAAGAGAACTGCAAGGTTACATGTTTTAACTTTTAACCTTTGAGTAAAGGTCAAGCTCTTGAATTGAAAATTGGAGAAGGTTGTCCTATCATTCTATTCATCCAAGCTTATGCTTGGAGGTAAATTTTAAAATGAAAATCTAACTCTAGTATGCAAGATGAGATGTTAATGAAATGCTTCAATGAGATGAGATTATAACCTGTAACGTTCCTAAATAGGAATACAAGTGATAACAAGCAAATAATACATGCAACAAATTACAGAAACGAAATATTCAACAAAAACCCATGTAAAAGCTGCAAATGGAGAACTTCTGAGCCATTTTATTATATTTTTGCAAGTCAAATACAATAGATGATTGAATGGTGCACCTGGGCTTGTCTCAAAGGATAAGCAAGACCAAACCCAAGTAGGAAAATGGTTGAGCTGAAGGTTGCGCAGCTGCTGCACCAATCTGCACTGCGCTGCCTAGAAAACTACTGCTCTACTGAAGTTCGAATGGTTGGAAGGTGCACTAAAACTACCCAGAAATTTATATGCTTTTACCCTGGACTCCTTGGCAAAAACCCAGAAAAACCCAAAAGGGATTTTAGTTGGTTTGGACTTCTGATTTTCAACCCCCTTGGAGCCTCACCTCAGTTCTAGCTACCAATTTTGACTTGCTGGAAACTGCCTGTAAATCCACCTGAAAACGCCTCCAAAATGTTGAGTTCACCCGTGCTATCTAATCCCTGACTTCCTGGATGATCTCTTGGCCCAACTCGGCTGCTTCCAAGTACGACGAAAATCCACTTTATGGCCTTTGTGATGTCCCTCAGCCCAACAGTTCGAATTGTTGGAATGCTGGTTCAGCTGGCTGAAAGCTTTAGCGAAAATGCCTGTCCAACGCTGCTACCTCAACTCCCTGACCTCCTGACAAGCTATGTGTTCCTTGCTGGTCCAAAACTCCCTCTGCGTGATTCCTGGCTGCCCAGAAATATGCACTCCCTTCTCTGTGCTGGTTGCTGATGTGTGTCACTGCCCCAAAACCCCTGAAAACTCCTGTAGAACAACCTCCCTAGGGTGGGCACGGATGGTCCCCCGAAGTAGAGGTTGAATCTCCCGCGTGAGAGACTTGTGGCTAAACAGTTGGTAGACTCGCTAAACAACAGAGTGAACAGATGTGTGTTTGTTCGCAAATGTCCAAGATGAACCACAATGAGATCTGATCTCTCCTTATATCTCCTTGGGCCTCCTTAGCCTCATGTGGGCCCCTCCATCCATCCATTCGATTACCCTCCAAGCATATCAAATGGCTAGTTTGAATTCCCCATGTGGGTGGCCCCCAAATTCCACTAGCTGCCAAATAAAGTTGATTTGGCCCCTAAGTTCCTAAGTCGAAGTGTGGGGCCCTCTTCCTAAGTCAAAAATGTGCAAAGTGGTGTATCAACACCCTGTTACTAATGTTTTTGAGAAGGGACATGACATAACCAAAGATGCTTCAAAGAAAATGATACTAATCCACAAGATAATGATAAACACTTGAAACAAGATCATCTTACACAGATAACCAATGAAGCATATAATGATTACTCAATGAAACAATAAAGATGATATGAAACAATAACTCAAATGCCTTTAGTGGAGAATGCTTAAAAGATGCTCTTCTTCACTTATGTTATGACAATTATATCCAAAGTGAGAATTATATAGTCAAAGCACAATTATTTGATGGCAAATGAGATTGCTAACTAGATAATAGAAAATATCACTTTGATATAAGATGCAAATGAGATGAAGACAGTAAATATTCATCCACAAGAATAGATCAAGTGACCAATGACAATGAGAGCAATAAGATCTAGAATGCAAAATGGAACTATAATGAAAGCAAGTTAGAAGTTATGAGTTAGATATAAGAGCTAAGTTAGTGAGAGCAAGAAACACAAAGATCCTCCCTTTTAAATAAGGAAGAGGCATACCATGGGATTAAAAATCCCAAGTTCCCCTAAGGAAAAATTATTTTATTAAAAAATTACAAAGAAAAACCCTTTAGACAAAAAGAAAGGGTTTAATGTCTCTAAGAGGGTGTTTACAAAATAAAAACTTGAATAGAAAATACCCTCTCATCAATATTCTAATGAGAGAAAATAATAATTTTACAAAATTATTAATGAGAATATGTTATAATGATTTTGCAAAATTTGTGATGTGAAATATTTTCTCCCAACAAAATATGCTCCAATAATTTACATCAAAGCTCAAGGAAATACGCAAGGATTAAGGAAAATGCTGCTGCTACAGAGAAAACAACTCAAAAATGCAGACATCTTTCCACAAAGACCTCGGATTTAAATTCCTTAGCCTTCAAAATTTCAATTCTGAATTTCTTCTTTAAATTTCTCTCATAACCATTAAAAGATTTTCACTGAAGATGCTTGCAGGTAGGAGAGATGGGTTCAAACTGAAAGTAGTCTGCAAAAAATTAGAAATCAATGATTCTTTAAAAGCCACAAATCTTTTTAATCCTAAAACCCTTGAAATTCTTCCTTTGGAAACAGGGATCAGCCCCAAAAATTGTCTGCAGCCTTATAAAAAATTTGTAGGATAGCTGCAAGAGAAATTCATTAAAACCTCCAATAAATCTTGGAAATAAATCCAAAGTCAAACCCTTAGAAGAATTTATAATTTTATTTGTAAACAATCTAAACTCTAAAAATTTCGATTTGATTTGGAGGCAAAAATAAGCCTCAAGAATTACTTTCGGCTTTCAGATATATAGGTCCTAAAACTGTTGTAGCCCTCTAATTTTTTTTTGAAAATTTAGTTCCAGGACCTTTCAAATTTGGATCTCCTGCGAAATCGAAGCTAGACAACCATTAAAATTTTGGAAATCCTGTCAATCTGAATTTTTCTTTTTTTTTTTTAGGAAAAAAAAAGACAACTTCTATTAAGATCTGTCAATCTGAATTTAAACCATTGAAAACCCTTATGGCTAGGGTTTTGCAGATTAAATGAAAATAAAAAGGTTTGAGAGCAAGGGTTTTATAAAATTTCAATCTACATCTTTGGAGCTCAAAATCCACCTGCAAACAATATTGTTAAGAAATCCAAACAAAACCCCTTTCCATTTGTCTTCAGATCTGCAAAGAAAACAATGAAGAATAACTCCATAATATATATATATATATATTAAGAAAATAAAATCTATGCACAAAAGGGTTAGATCTATATACAAAATATTTACAAGAACTAGATCAAGGAGTATGAGTACAACCCCACTCCTTTATTAGCCAATAAAATGCTCTATATTAGCAGATCTAATCAATTCAGCACAATGATTTTAAGGGAAAGATGAGATAAATAAGTTTTAATTTAGGCTAAAGCCTAAAAACCCTGCAAAAAATTCGTTAGATAAATCTTTCAAATGAAATAGAGTGGGATTTCTCACTTCATTACTCAATAGTTGGTTAATTTAACCGAAATCATCCCCTCACGCTTGAGATCTGATTCAATAAAATAGTTTCTACACAATTCACAAAATTTTGTTAAATCCAGATGAGTTGGGGAAAAACAGAATGGAAGGAAGTTCTAGTAACTTGACCGAAAACTACTAGCCACGTCCAATCCTAAAATATTTTTCCAGTTCCAATTACCAGTGTAGGATAGCTATACACCAATAATTCTATGTGAACATATGAAAATAAGAAACATCAGTACAAGTTGAAAAGAAGCTCAATAAATCAGTTTTACCATATCCATGGAAGAAGAGCCACAATGTTTCACCCCAAAGACTTGCGTTTTATTATTCCAAAATATAGTGTTTCTAAAGCCAAAAGCTAGAGTACAACATCAAAATATTGAGATGTTACAGTGAGGAGCATAAGCTTCCTTAAGAAGAAAATATGAGAGATCTAGATCTCTCTACCAGTGAAAACACCTAGTTGCACAAAGTTGGCTTGATCTCGGCTAGTTGAATGCTTGATCCATGACAAATTAATCTCGTCCCTTGATCTGGAAGAGGAAATTTGAATTCCTTTGAAAATGGCTTTGATTTTGGTCCAATTTTTTTTTCCAAAATTTTCTCCTTGAAAAATCCCCATTCTCTTAACCAGTTTGATCCATTAATTCGATTTTCTCCAAAAAATCGACTTTTCTTGGGAATAAATTCCTTTTGGACCAAACGAATTTTTTATGGAATTTTCCCTTGCTTAAATCAGGGAGATTCTCCAACCTTTTTCCTTCATTTCTTCCTCAGGAAAGTGCACAACCTTTTTAAATATTTTTCACTTGGAGAGAATTTGATTTTTCTCTTATTTTTTTTTACCAATTTCCGGCTTCAACCTAACTGCTATTCCAACCATGAAACAAACGTTGAATCTGCCTTTTCTAGCATTCCTTTCTACACTCTAACATCTGCTCGCACTTCTGTCCAACCTCTCATACTTCTGTGCACAAAGTACTACCTTCTTTAGGTTTTGTTGATACCTAGGAACCCCTGTACAGGTCTGCGACATCCTCTAGAGAGATTGCTCAACTGTATCAACACTATATTAGGGTCTCGACCTTCCCATCTAGTGGCAGATCTTGAGTGAGTAAACTAACTCTTGGACATATTAATGATGGCAATGTATACTTTAGAGAAAGCCTTTGCTAGGGTGCATACTGCTGTCCTAGATTCTTTTAGGTCCAACCCTTCTATCTCTTGGAACCTGATCAACTTGAGGAACTGTTACCCACCACCTGTGGGTGACACCCATAGGAGAAATTTTTCTCCTACATTGTCTTCAACCAGTAGCCAACAGCCCCTTGCAGCCACTAGATAGCTCGATGTGCCACTATCTCCACCACTTGAGCCAGCCATTATGCACCCTCACTGATCTGTGA
Source organism: Pinus taeda (assembly GCA_000404065.3). NCBI lineage: Eukaryota > Viridiplantae > Streptophyta > Pinopsida > Pinales > Pinaceae > Pinus > Pinus taeda. The sequence goes on along the minus strand of APFE030556064.1, from coordinate 6,536 downwards.
TGATCGTATGTTTGAAGGTGGGCCTTCCAACCCCAAAGGTATTGCTTTCATTATGTAATTGGGTATTTTTGCTTACTTATCATGGACACTTCTGGGCATGGATTAGTGAGGGGATTCGGCAGAAAGAATGGGCTTGGTCTATACTCGTCCCCTCGTCCAACTTGGTAGTTAACCTTGGATCCTAGACTTGTGGGATCTCCTCTATTGGCTACTAGCTTTAGGAGTGGCATTAGATGGGAAACCCTGATTTTGGTTGCTTGGTCCCGCTTCCCAACATTACATGCATCACTCCCCTAGTGTTGATCTAGATTGTCATTAATGTCAATATGAAGCCAAGGAGAAGCAAAGCAGAGTTGTGAAGAACAGAAGCAAAGCCACTGGAAAGAGGATCGCATTAGCGAAGGTACATAAATAGACTCATCGGAAGTCAAAGAGAGATATGTCCAAGGGAAACCGCTATCGGAAGAACAAAGAGCAACAGAGCTATCAACACAGAGAAGAGAAGCAAGTGTAAGAGCGGAAGATTGAGGAGGAGCCACATCGGAGGAGCCATATCGGGATTAAGAGAAGCATAGAGGAAGATTCATTTGAAACCACGAGAAGCAAAGAGCGGAAGAGTATATATATTATATAGATGCGATATAATAGACGGACCCAAACAGGTTATAGCAAAGAGCAGAAGAGTATATAATATATAGATGCAATATATATATTACTGACCCGAATGCATAAGGGTTGTTGGATCTTGGAGATCAATGGTCCAGATCAAGCCACTGAGGAACAGAGGGTAACCCGAAAAAACTTGAGCTAAACTCGAAGTAAGTGAGAACCGTCCGATCGATAGATCAACAAATCTAACGGTTATCGCATGGCATAGGTGTGAGGGCATTAACTCGCGAGGAAAGCAGTTTTGCAACAGGGAGTGGTATTTCGGGTGAGGCAGAAGTGGTAAGTGGTATTGAAGGGTGAGCACCTGATTCCCCTTATCGAGCGACACGTAGCAGCGAGGAGGAGAGAGGAAATTGTTTTTCGGGTGGGTAATCCTCGAGCTATTTGTCCACCCGAAATCCTTGTGAATTGTTGGATCTTGCGGGAGGTGATCGACAGTGGAGGATCAACGAACTATTTGAAACTTCGTGTGTAATATCAACTGTCGGATGGGATGGTAAGATCTACGGTGGAGGATTGATCCGAAAAAGGCAAACATCGGAAAATGTGCATGTATACGGACCCCATTGGACCATTGCAATATGATTTAATATATTATCGCATCCGTCGCATATCGCAAGCCTCTTGTAAAGCCTTGCCACATTGAAAGCGCCGATTGCGAGATATCTATATATATATATACCCGACAAAGTTATTAAAATCAGTTTATAATAATATCGCGTCTAGGTATCGGGGAATTGGCTATGTTATGTGCAAATCTGCTAATTGTGATAAAGTTGTGGAGTTAATATAATATCACATCTAGAAGGGGAATCGGCCATCGGCTATGATTTGGGCACGACTTATAAAAGACCTCTAGAACTTTCGATTGTGATAAAAGGATGATGTGGCATGTGGGACCTCTATATTGCTATAGTCTCTCTTATATGGTTTCTGTGAATAATCAATTCTACGGAAGAAAAACTCTTCAATATTTTTTTTAATATGCTGGTCATTGGTGAAACCCATATGTGATTATGAAAAGTAGATGAAAGGATGAGTGAGCATAGATTGGGAAGCCGAAGACCAAGCGATCAAGAGGGGATGCGAAAGGTCAAGCGAGCATTGAAGAAGCCGAAGCTCAAGCGAGCAATGAGGAAGCCAAAAGGTTAGGCATATCAGGTTTCTATAACAATGAATAAGGAAGGTTCAAAAGTTGCTGGCAAACTGTAAGAAAGAAAAGGGAGCCAAAGTTCTGGAAGAAGTGGGAGGAACAAGAGGACATAAGTAAGTCATAGGTCCAACAGGGTTGGGAGCAGAGAATTACAACCAAACTGATCCAGACAGTTACAGTAGAGGGTTGGATCCCCTGACGTTGGTGCCTCATAATTGAAAGGATTGGTGTCCTAGGAGTTGGTGCTCCTAAATTCAAGGTTGGTGCCTTGACAAGATAGAGTTGGTGCTTGGTAACTAATTGAAACCATATATCTATCTATCTATCTATCTATATATAGATATATATATATCTATCTATCTATCTATCTATCTATATATATATATATATTGTACTTGATTTATTGCAAAGATCATATTACTAAAAGCATTTATTCCTGTTATCTATTTCTGTGTTCCCAATATAAATGTTTTTAACTGATAAAAATAATAATTGAAAAGAAATATTGATTCACCCCCCCTCTCAGTGTTTCCAACATGGTAGAGATGACTCATGACACCACCCGACATGAAAATGTTGGTATTTTCATGTTGTTGGTGGTGTCCATGTCGAGATGCAATGCTGCTGAGTGATGGATGTGCTCTTTGTGTATCATAGATTCATCTGCACATGGAAAGGTGTGCGAGGACTTCGATGGTCTTTGTGTTCGCTTGATGTTTTCATGTGCATGTTCCTCCTTCGCTTATACTTTGGCATGTTTCACATGTTTTTCCATTCACGAAAAAATGTCATTGCATGCATTGTCTGTTCATGAAAAAATCTCCTCACATGCATCATCCATTTGCAAAAATATCTCCTCGCTTGCATCATCCATTCGCAAAAAAATCTCCTCGCGTGCATTGTTCATTTTTCTCTTTGTGAAAAAATCCCCTTGCTTGTGCACTCCTTGTTCATCCTGTTCATCTTCGCATCATGTCTCATCCATGTACCTGTATGTACAATCAATCATGATGAGATGACTTCAAATACATAAATATTCTAGTCTACCATGATGCATTGTCGTCCACTTTTGGATCAGGGAAAATTTTAAGGATGGAAATTTATCTTTAAGTTTAGAAACCTTGGCGAATATTTCTAGTCCCTAACATGCAAACTATAAACTGTTTAGTTATATGTTTATAAAAATATTCAAATTTCTAATTATTTTTTTTATAGTCTCTATAAAACTTTGGCGATTTTTAAGGTAAAATAATATTATGATATAAAATTTGGGCGAAATATTTTCAAGAAAAATCGAAATTGGCAAATCTTTTCATTGGAAAAAAACATAGAAAATAAGCGCATCTATGAATATTAGCACCAAAAATTTTCCCTATTTTGGATGCAAGTGATCGGGAGAGATGATAAGGCTATGAAACTGTGCAAGGTAGATTTCAAGATGGGATGTGAGCCCCGGGAACTACCAGTGAAAATCGTGCAGAAGTCACTGGGAAACTGAGTTGGACAATTCGGATCGGTAGCAACTGTCCGTGGGATCTGGCTTGGATGAAGGGTATATCTGCATAATTTTTTCAAGGAATTAGTGCAGATAGCATAGGGGCTAGGTAAAAAAAGTTGCACAATTCCTCTAGGGAGCTACTAGCAAGGAACAGGAGGCTTGCCAGGAAAAAATGTGTATTTTGTTTAGGGAGCTAAGAGCTGACTCCAGGAGTGTTGCTAGAAAAAATTGCACTATCACTGGGAGGCTGGCCTTCTGAACATCCCATCATAGTTTTTGAGTTGAGTGGTGTTGGCATTATGATACAGGTGTTGTCCTTGATGTCAACTCACTCAGAGGTATGACACAGGGGATGGCAACTTAATTAGATGGCATATCTAGTGCAGTAGGTCAAAAGAAAGGTATACGCGGGTTAGACTTGATGAAAGTGTATACAGGCGGGTTAGCGTAGAAAAAGGCATGCACACGTACACACGCAGGTTCATAGAAGGAAAGTCGCGTACATGTCGGAAACCATGGTTTTGGTCTGTGGTATTTGATCCATGGTATTTTGGTATTGGTCCATTGTATTTGGTTCGAAATGACGACCCCAGGTATTGGGTCCAAGGTATTGGTTCTACATGGTTTTGGACCATGGTATTGAGAGAAGCCTAAACCTATATAAGGAGAAGATCATTAGGCCAAGGGAGAAGGGTGTGCAAGTGATGAATGTCTGATGAAGTGTGAGATTCAAACGCTAGTTATGGGTTGGTGATGCCTTGCTTGATCTAAACCAAGGTTGCACTCATGTGGAGGATGATGAATTATGGAACGCGATCTCAAGGCTTGGAATGATTATCTTTATATGGTTTGATTATGGATAGACTAGATCTATTGACGCATGTTTATTGTATGAATGTTATGATCTGGGTATGTGCTGATGTCTGAAATAGCTACAAAGTTATGAGTTAGAATTTGCAGATCTGTACGCGAGTTGTCTTTGGTAAAATCGTGTATACACACAGGTTGGGTTCGTCCAAGTAGCGTATACAGTATGAAGTATGATATTTGAAGTTGCTATTGGATCTGGTTGTTGTTGCAGAGTTATGTAGTATGTTCTATGTTCTGGTGACTGTGTTGTTGACAGGGTTTCAGTATTGGGTGATTCAGAGATTGGTGATGCAGGTTGTATTGCAATGGTTATTGTTTTATGGATCTAGTATGAAAATGTATGAAACATGGTCCCTGGATGATCGTAGGCCGACACCTACGTACTGGTAAACATATTGGCCAGTACAAGAGCCAGGGGGTTGTAGCTTCCTTCCAGTAGCAGCTAGAGAACGAGTAAAGGTTGGAGCCTTCAGTAGGCCAGCGCCTACGTACTAGTAAATGGAACGGCTAGTACAAGAGCTAAGAAGGTTGTAACCTTCTGTAGGTAGAAGCCTGCGTACTGGTAAAGGATTGCACTAGTACATTGTAAAGAAGTTTCTTATGAAAGGAACAAAGAAACAAATTGCAGTAGGTTGTTTTTCACCCACATTGGGTTTCCACCTTATATCATGGTGTTCATGTGTGCTCTTTATGTGTGATGATCTGTTCTATTTACTATTCATATGGTTAATAATGTTCTGATGCATTCACTGAAGATGAACTAACTAAATCATAAAGGTTACCGGATGTACGCTAGTTTCTTTTAACACAGTCGCGTATATACGCAGATATCCTTAACTGAAGTAGTGTATATGAATCTGAGCATGATAATGAAAAAGTATCTGATTTGCTAATACTGATTCCCCCCCCCCCCCTCAGTATTATTTCCAACAATTGGTATCAAAGCAGGTCCTTTCGTAGAAGCTTGATTGCTTGAAGGAGATCCGTAGAACAATGGGAAAGAAAGCACGTCAAAAGAAGAAAACAACTCAAAGGAACAATGACAGTCTGTCGTTGAGTGGAAGAAAGTATTGAGATCCTGAATCACCTCAGATTGAAGATGGACAAGCAAATGAAGCATCCGATAAAATCATAGATCAACAAGATCTACCTAGCAAAAGTGAGAGTGCCCTCGAAGAAGAAATCATCAGCTTAAAATCTCAGCTAGAATGTGCCTCCAGAGTTCGACATATGTTGCAGGTGTTGAATGAAAAGAAAGAAAATGAGATTCTCAAACTAAGGCAACAAGTGGAAGAAGGAAGAAAGTCTGAAGATACCTTGAAGAAGCAATGTCTGGAGAAAGAAGAACAACATCAAGTTGAGGTAAATATCTTGAAAGGTAAATTAGAAGAAAAATATAAACTATTATAATTTCAAGATAGTACTAAGATCTTTGATGATATTCTTAGTAGTCAAAGGTCTCCTGCTATTAAAAATGGTCTTGGCTTTTATGAGTCTATTGAAGGTGAATCTAGTTCACAAAGTAAGACAAGAAACTCTAAATCTGAAAGGTTCAACAAGGAGATGAAAGGACAAACCCATCAACAGCCAAGGAAAGAATTTCGTGAAAGAAAATATTTTGTTCCTAACTATGGAAGTGATAGACGATTATTTCCTCCGGTGAATACTGTTGAATGTTATGTATGACATAGTCATGGACATGTTGCAGCCAGATGCAGAAGTAGAATGGTTCAAGACCATCATACAAAAGGATCATCACGATCAAGGTACTTTAATGGATATTGTTTTGCGTGCAATATGTTTGGTCACAAAGCCGTTGACTGTTTTAGGAGGAATATGAAACATGTAAGATGTTATGCATGCAACAAGCCTAGACACCAAAGCAAAAGAAGAAAACATCATCACAGTTGAATATATGGAAGAAAAAGGAAGTACAACCAGAAAGATGTGGCATAGCAGAGTACACAAGCATGACAGACTCAGAGGAAGATGGAAGTGTTGATCCAGACTTAAACAAGAACACAACAAATTACAGAGATAACCATATACACAGAGATGCAGCGAAAATAATAATTCATTTCATTAATGGAATATACTGAAATATGCTTACAACCAGAAATGGAAATAAACTAGCTAGGGCAATGGCAGCTTATCTCTGAGAAGAGATGTGTGGCTACATGCCTCTGAACTGTGTTACAATGAGGCTCGAAGGCCTATTTATTGTTGAGAAACAATGGAAAAAAAACCCTTCACATTCCAAAACCTAAACCTGGAAGATGAAACACCAAATTGTGGGCCCCGTTTTTGGGTAAGTTGGTACATCAACTTCCCGGGGTCGCGAATTGG
>APFE030556061.1:0-16279 GCA_000404065.3 Pinus taeda | reverse complement strand
CTGTGCTCCCTCTACTACCTCTTCGCTGCTGCAACAACTCTATGCCTCTCACACTGCTGCAAACCCCTTTGTGCCTTTCTGCACTGCTGCAACCACCTTTGTGCCTCTTGCACTGCTGCAACCCTCACTACGTTGCTACAAATTCCTACACTCTAGCACTATTTTGCCGCTCCATCCACATCTTGCTTCTACCGACATCCGTCATCCTGCTACTGTCTCTCGGCGCTCCTGTAGCCGGATATGATCCAAGAGTTTGGGTACCTCAAGGATCCTGCCCCTCATTCACAGTAGCCCCCCTGACTAAGCTCAATGTCACCCCACCTCTTCTCTAGAGGTGCATGAGCACTCATGGCACAGTCGTCATCCGTCTCAACTTCTTTCTCCGCCTTAGCCGAAGCTTCCTTGGAGTCAGAAGCCTCTCCCTTATTCTTCTTCCTAGGACACTAGGTTGCATAATGCCCCAGCTCCCCGCAATAGAAGCACTTTATCTTGGAGATGTCCTTCTTCTTTCTCTTCCCCTATTGTCCCATAGATGCTAGAGCTGCATCCTCTTCCTCCTCTTTCTTGATTCGATGTCCTTTGTTGCTACTTCCCGCCTTGGTCAATCGTTTGATCTCTTCTGGGCGAAGAGCTGCCCACATCTCTTCCCATCCTAGAAGATTAGCTCTGCCCAAAATGCTTTGGACAAATGTTGCCCAATCCTCGAAGACTGCATTCAGGGCACCATGAATTCCTGCCCTGGCGTGGCCCCTATGGAAGTAAGTTGGTCCCGAATCTCCTGCAATCTAGGGCATATCAATTTCTCTGCTTGATAATTGCTTGTGATATGCTTTTACTTCTTAGCTTATGATCTTTTCTTTGTTAGCTTATTAGTGTGTTCTCTTCATCGAGACAATTACCAAAATAAATAAAGACAAGTGACATGGTATATAGGCTTCTCCATCCAGGGCCAAAACCTCTCGCCTCTTGAGAGGAAAACCCGATCAAAATTTCTTCTTCTCGATCTTCAATTGAAAAGTACCAAGACCATGACACAGACCCTTGACTCTAGTATCCTCTCAAGAACTTTGTCACCAACCTTGATGCTCTGCCTCTTCCTTCCTTTGCCTTTCCCCGTGATCTAGAACTACTCCTTCTAAAGAAACTCAGTCTCTATCCTTTCCACTACACCTTCACAACTTCCCTAGAGAATCTTGATATCTAGGTCATAGAGAAACTCAGTCTCAACTTTGATTACCCAAAAGAGTATTTCCTTTGTTGCCCTAGGAGATTCCTTCCTTTGCTTATCACAAAATAAACTTATCTACTGTCTCCTTCGTTGATCCAAAAGATCCCTTCTTCGTTGCCCCAAAAGATTCCTTTTTCACTTCCCCAAAAGGTCTTTCTTTGTTGCCCCAGAAGATTCTTCTTCGCTGCCCCAAAAGATCCTTCTTCGTTGTCCGAGAATAGTGACTTTTGTAACCCTAGAGAAACCCTTTCAATGCCTCCACTTCGCACTTCTTTTGTACTTACTTCGCACTTCTCTTAGACCAAAATTAAATCGAACTTTTCTTGCTTAGGATGGAGGCTGAGTTCATCTATGTATACATCTTTTCACTAGGTCTTTAGGCCGACTTGAAGAGGTTAGGTGACAAGTTCTTTGGAGGATACTTTCCATAGACAAGATGACATTTTACAAAGTGTAACATGACTTCATTTACATGACAATGACTCTTACATTCTATGACTAGATGACAAATAAATCCTAAAGACTCTCCATGGGAGTCTTGACTCAAAAACAAAATCCCTTGCTCATGAAACCCATGGAGCAAGTCAATATAATTTTATTTTTCTTATTTACATCTCACTACATAAAATCATAATTACATGTCATTATGAAGACCAAACCTAGTTACACTTTCCAACACTCGCTTTTAACTAGGGAGGTATTCATAATGGTACCTTGGAATTTCTCAATCTGAAGAATCTCTCATAAGAAGAATTATGATTTGTAACTCATTTGTATAGCATCATACCAACCAGCATTGTTATATAGCGAGGCCTTGACTAACAGCTCTATCTCTCAACAAGATCAGAGCACAATGTTGGTGAGACCAATGATTTATAGACATACTCATCATTGTCTCTCTAGGAACATACCCCACCCGGGTTCACTCAGGATATGCTCCATAAGGACTTCTTTTCTTGGACTCCCCAGTCCCAAAAAAATATCGGTCCTCCACAACTACTCATTCATGGGATGCCTATCTCATCCCCTAAGAGCATCGGATGCCAAATGATTACATTATCCTCCATTTTTTTTCCCAAGTGAAGATCAGAACATGTCTATCGATACTTTTGATACCAGGAGGTTTTATTCCATTAAAGGAATGTACTCATTCTTATCACAAAGGGATGTACCTAAGTTTCCTGCTTAGGAACTTCCCAAGTTTCTTCCACGTAAGAAACATTTTCTCAGGCTCCCTCTTAACCAGAGACCTATCGCAGCTCTTCATGTGGAGATCCTAAAACAACCAGTTGCAAGAAGAGCTCCTTCCTTTGATGTCATGAATTTCTTCTTTGCTACCAAGTCTTCATCCTTTGGGAACTTCTATATAGGGCACAGATCATTCATCGCTTTTGTTCATGAGTCAGTGGTGTCCTCAACTCATCAAAAAGTGATCCATCAGATACTCCATCTTGGCTTTGCTTCATGTCATTCTGTTTTCATGCCATATTTTCGGAAGGACATTAGATATTTCTATATGGTCTATTTGGAAGTCATTCACAGACCTTCCCTTCGACAGGTCTACATGAGCCCAACCAGATGTTAGTTCAAACATAATCAAACATTTCAAATCAAAGTTACCTTTGTGATGATTTTTCACCATGACATCTTTTAGTAAGTATCAACATATTGTATGCAGGTTGACACATCTCCCACTGATATCCTTTGTCATGGGTCTCTCTCTTTTTCTGACTTCCATCAGAGTCTTCACATCCTTCCGAGAGATCTTCTAGTCAAATCTTCTTGGACTTCGGATGTTGAATGCCTTCTACCTTCGTTGCATATCATCATGATCTCTTCCTATCTTTTCACACACACTTCATTCCCAGGAGCTTCCAATCATAATTCCTTGATTGTAGACAGCGTCCTCATGATTCATGTGAGAACATATTATGTTGATTTCATCTAGCGTGACTTATGCTTTGCTACAATCTTTCGGAGGAGATACTTTCTTCTTTTGATCATGTTTTCCCAAGATGGAAAAAGTGATCCATATTATCTGTAACCATATGACATGACCTTCATAATATCCTATGTGAGCGTACATACCTCATCTTTCTTTCGGTCATCCAGACTTCTTCATTCGAAAGGACTTTATCCTTTAGACCTGCTTTCTTGTTATGTCATCATACCATCATTCCTTGAATCCCACGATTTGGAATTCCTGATGAAAACCTTTTGCTTCCTTTCTACATCAGTGAATCCTTTGATGAGAATTCTATTAGAGAAACTCGAGGATGTTTCGTATCCTCACCTGGCAAATATTTTCTTCTATGATGATCCCAATCGATGATGACCTCTACTTCTATAAGTACTAGTGAGGTTTCCTAAGAGCTTCCTATTCTTTGAAATCAGTGGAATCTGTACCACACATATTTTCTGCTTCCCATGTCACAAACTCTTACTTCTAATGCTTCTATATTATTTTATAATCGGATGCACCCTATCCATAATTTACAAGTGGAAAGTACTTCTCGAGAAGAAGATCATCTTAGTTATAGTAGAGATCTTTTACTTCTTCATTCTTAGGCTTCTTTGACTCAGGCTCTTTCACTTCCTCAGTAATGTGTGCTCCTTCTCTATTCCTCTTGTCCTTAACACGATTAGTACAATCTCTTTTATAGTGCCCAATTTCATGACATTCATAGCATCTTATATTATTCATGTTCGTCCCTTTCTTTGGAGGACCAAACTTTTCCAAATTTTCCCTTTCGCTATGAATATAATTCATAACAGTTAGATAAATAAAATAAATATTAATATTAAATAATTAAATAATTAAATATATTTAGGTTAAATAGTCATTAAATGAAGTGAAAAAAGCATGTCTAAAAGAGCATGCCCATTATCACGAAAGGTACCTGCTAGTATAGAAAGTAGGGCCTCATGTAAACATTCAATCATCTTGAGAGTCATGATTGAGTACAATTTTACTAGTAAATAATAATACGAATTGATTATTATTATTAAATGCATGTGTGTATTTTTAACAATTTAATCTACATGCTCTCAATTTTCATACTATAGCCATAGTTTTTATGCTACAGTGGTATCAGAGCTATGGCACACGATATAATCACGCAAGCCTTTGAACATAGTTCGCCGCACATTGTGCCATTACATTCACATCTTGATTACGTTGAACAGTTTAGTATTCAAAAAGCATTACAACGTTTAGAAAAATCATTTGCAGAAGTTAGTCGAAAGGAAAGCGATAACAAGGAAAATGATCTAAATGAAGATAATGATTCTGATGTAGCTGATATAGATCAAGAAGATTATAATGTTGAAGATCCAGATGAAGATGAAGATGAATCAATCTCTATCTCTTTGGCCGAGCTCAGTAGCCAACAGAAAAATGGTTATTTAGAGCAGCCTATAGAGGACGCAAATAAAAAGTGTGATGGAGTGTCCTCTAAAATGGAAATAGATGTTGAAGACAAAGGGAAGGATGGATGGAGCAGTGATAGTGATAGTGATGGAGATTGTTATTCCATGGCCTTGGGCACCACTCATAGCCAACAGAAAAGCGGTTATTTAGAGCGGCTTATAGAGGACGCAAATCAAAAGTGCGATGGAGCTCGATCCGTCACAGAAATTGAAGTGCCTAGCAGTGATGATCAGAACATGAAAGACAATATTCTCAGGTGGTGTAAGGTGTATTCACCTTTTCACAGTGACTGTTGTGTTGGGTTTGAGATTGAACTCACTGGAATTATGTCCCATTACTTGGATCTGCGTCGCCATGGGCATGTGTACGAGGCACTTGGCTTTCCATTTGTCACGCCACTGGTAATTGAAGTAACGTTTCACCCCCTCTTGGAAGCAACTTCAAAAGTACAAGCCTGGAAGTGCAAGGGGAGTCACTAAGCGGAGTGTTCCAAGGATTATGGACAACGCCCATGAGATAAGATAATTTTATTAATGTCCAACGAATGACCACAAAGTAGGTCAAAGGGACTGTCGGTTACAAAAAGGGGGACGTGCCCAGTGGGAGAACCAAATGGTTTCCTTATAAAGACAAATACTGAAAGAAAGATAGAGAATAAAATAAAAACAAAAACGGGGCGGGTCGGGGAGAGCGTATGGAGCTCCTATCTCGGTCTCGCCGACTGATCTCTAGACTGCATCGCAGGATCACCGGTGAAGAAGATCCTGGGGACGTGAATGTGGGAGTCTGATTCTCCTAACATCCGAGGTCGAGAGAGGAGAACTGTGGGTAGTTCAGTAAGGTTTGCTGGTTTGAAATAGTGGTCACTGGTTGCCTCCCCTTGTGCTGTCTCCGTGATCTAATGATCCTGGACTGCCTCGCGGGAAGATGGCTGGTGCGGTTCTGCTGCTGGGTCCTGGTATGCAAGGGGCTTCTCCTCTTAACTGAACGAGGGTTTGCTGATGTATGAGAGCTCGCCTGGTCGGTATCTTCACTGGTTGATCTCTTAACTCCTTGGGCTGAGGGAAGTGTACTGAAGAAAGAGGTGATCTGACGAGTAGTGTTGGATCGGTCGGGAGGCTGAAGGATATGCTCTCGATGTTTAAGAGTCTCCTGGATGTAAAGTGTGACACATCTCTGGTCCGTGTAGTTGAAGAAGCTGGAAAGAGTATTTGGTCCTCTGAATAGACAGTGAAAGCGACCTCTGATCTCATAATATATCGGACACCCGAAGATGAAGTGCCATTCGTTTTCCACCTCCTGTGTATGGCATAGCCGACAAATCCTGTCAACTCTCTCTATCTGGTGGTCTGTTTCTACCCGAAGCCTGTGTGATCCAACTCTGAACTGTCCGAGGGGAATCCGGAGAGCATGCATCCAATGTCGTAGTGTATACTGGGGGCGAACTATAAGCCCGTTTCTGATAATCAAAAAGTGCTCTGCATAGAAAGCCATTTTCGGGCGTAGCCCCCCCGGGGGGTCAATCCATGTAACCTGGATAAACTGTCTGTAGATGTCTTCCTTGATGATCTTGTTGAGTTCCTGCTTGGGGGGGAGTCCTCTGGGGGCGTTCAAGGAGTATTGGAAGGGGGGGAGGCGGTCTATATGGAGTCCAACTGCCTTGAGGAACTTTGAAACCCCTGTATACCAACATTTGTTTTTTCCTGGTTGTGAGCGGTCGATGTCTTCAGAAGAGCAGTAGGCTAGATACGGGTATCTGTCACGCCCTTTCAAAGTGTCTGCAAAGTTCCGGACTCGGTGGAGAAGGGAGACCAGTCTGAAAGCTGTCTCTAGGCGGAAGGGTTGTGCACCAAACTCGGCCAAAATGATTTGATGTGGGATAGTACTTTTGCAACGAATAATGCGACGGAGGAGAAGAGTTTGAACTCTCTCAACAGCCGCCCAGTCTGACTCCAGCAAGGAAGGGCCCCAAATTTCAGATCCGTACAAAATTGTGGGTCGGATCAAGGTGTCCATAAGGCTCAGCTTTGACGAGATGTCCTGGAAGTGATGGCAAAAACATTGTCTCTCCAATATAGCTAGAGAGCCATACCCCTTATTGATCCGAGGTTGCAGAGCTGGCCGCATACTGAACCGGGGACCCGAGAACTGTACTCCCAAGTATGTATAGCTATTGGTAATCTCCACTGCCTTTCCCTTGAAGAGGAATTGGAGATCCTGAGATTTCTTCGTCCCATTGAAGATTATTACTTTTGTCTTACCTAGGTTCACTGTCAATTTCCGTAGATCGCAGAATAATGCTAATGCATCTAACTGTCTCTGGAGCCCTTCTGGTGATGAAGATATTAGTGCAATGTCATCTGCAAAAAGTAAGATATAGATCAAAACATGATGAAGATAGCAACCGTCAGACTCCTGTATGTGCTCCCGTAGAAAGGTTTCAAGCTCATCAATATAAATCCCAAAAAGGGTGGGGGAGAGTGGGCACCCCTGCTTGACTCCAATCGTGCTCCGGATGAATTCAGATAGCCCCCCTACAGTGCGAAGACGGCCCAGTACAGACTCGTAAAGACGCATAACAGCAGTCAGCTGGGAGTGTGAGGTACTGATGTCTTTGAGTCGCTGAAGAAGATCCTCTCTCGGAACTGAATCAAAGGCCTTCCGGAAGTCTACAAAACAACAGTATACCTTCGAGGACCGGTGGCGCGCTTCCTCGATCACAGCACGGAGTGTAAAGATGTGATCAATGGTCTGGTGATCTGGTCTGAAACCGGCTTGGCCTCTGGCCCTGAGATCTCTTTCTTCAAAATCTCTGGAAAGTTTTCTGTGAAGAATAGTGGCATAGAGTTTAGAGAATGTGTGACCCACCATAATTGTCCTGTAATTGTTGGGGTCCGAGGTATTCCCGGACATATGGATGGGGTATATAATATGATGGGACCATATGGGGGGGAACCCATCTCGGACTACATGGTTGAAAAGATCAGCCAGGTACCCAACTAGGGGTCATAGGCCATGTTTGAAAAATTCGGCTTGGAATCCTTCTTCGTCCGCTGCTTTGCTGCTATTCATCGCCCAGATGGCTTCTCTGACATCTTTGTCGGTGAATAGGTGACAGGATAGGGGAGGGGATGTGACCTGTATCTGAGACTGACCGGGAATGTCATAAAGACGAGAGGTGTGAGAAAACATGGAAATTGGGTCGAGATCAGCGGGTGGGGGAGAACGCCGGGGGAGGATCTTACCCCAGAATTGCTTAGGGGAGTGGGTAAGGAGGGCGGAGAGCTCCCTTCTTTGGTAGGAGATGAACAACCGTTTTTTGTGGCGGAGAAGGCAACGATATTTCTTTTGGATGGCAGAGTACGAGGGAAGGGACTGACGAAAGGCATGGCGGAGATCTTGGTGGAGGAGTTTACACTCTGTATCGTACCATTTGTTCATAGGGGAAGTCCCTGTCTTACAGGAGGTCGAGGGGGTCCGAAGGGAGTGGGGGAAGGATTGGAGCGCCGACTCCCATATTGCTGAGGAGAGACAGTGATATTTATCTGAGACAGTACCGAGACGGGAGAAGTCATTTGAGTTGGGAAGCATTTGCCGGAGTAAGGAGGAGAAAATGTCGGGGTCACCCTTCTCAAAACAGAAGATGGTTCTACCGGGGGGTCGAGGCGGGGGGTGGATTGGTCGGGGGGGATCAGACTGAAGGGAGAGTGAAAGCAGTGCATGGTCGGCTAGGGGGATGGGAGATACAGAGAGATTCCGGATAAAAGGGAGCAATGCTCGACTGGTCAAAGCGTAATCCACCACACTAGCTCCACCTCCATAAGGTCTGCACGTAAAGAAGCGGGATTCCGGGAAGCATGAGAGGCCGTTCAGGATTATCAGCTCATGTGATTCTCCCAACTGCAAAAGATGTTTACCGTAAGTTGTGATGGGGCCCAGGGCGTCCTCTGAGATTCTCTGCAATCTTGCTGAAGCCAGGTCCACTTCCCTAGTGCAGAACACATCCTCTGAACGGTCATGAAGGGGGACCTGATGTTCCTTGGTACGGGCGTTGAAATCCCCCATGATGATGGTTTCTCCTTCAGCGGAGAATTTATTGATGTCTGGGTATATGCTGGTGAAGGGGTCTTTTTCTACATCGTCGTGGATGGCAAAAGAAGATGTGGTGGGGGGGAAGTAACATACTGCAATAAAGATATCCTTCAGGGGTGGGTATCCAGTTCTGAGTCGGATCCACATGTACCTGGCGTACTCATCTGTTTTTACCACTGTGACTCTATCTCTGAGCTCGTTCTTAACGAGGCACGCTACTCCCCCTGACCCTCTGACTCCCCCTGAGCTCCTTGTTTCCTGTCTACATGCTGAATGCCAATGGTACCCTGTTATATCTTGGAGGGGTCGGACCGGGCTCTCATGGGTCTCTGTTACTAGGAGGATATCTGCTGACTCAAGGGCGTCGTATAGTAGTCCAGGTGAAGACCAAAAGGACCCATTCCCGTTCCAGCAGTGAATTGACATCCCTGGTGTTCGACACCCCCCCAGACGGGCCCGTCATTTGGAACTACCTGCTCGAGGTGTCCATCCTGGGGGGAAGGAGTCTCGAATGATAGCACAAAGGTTCCTTAGGACTGCCCATTTACCTGCTTGTCTTGCTGCCCAGTTACCATTCCATGGAAAAGAAGTTTGTTTATAGTGAAATTGATGGTCAAGATGATTTTGTAACAACCCAAAACAAACATGTAATTAATCAACTAATTAACATCAAGTTCAAACTATGAGTAGCACTTACCTGTGGTTGAAGTTTGCTTACCGCAACAAGGTTTTGGGGACGACTCTCCACCCAACCGTAGGCTCAATTGCGCAAGGACTTGCTACAACTGGCCACCCCCGAGCCCTCAATCAATGTACTACTGCCAGTGACTCCTCTGTCTTAGAACACCATTCTCCTGAATGAATGATGGAATCTTGGAATGATGGAATGCCTCTTATCTTCCTCACCATCTATTAAATAGAGCAAACATTAGAAGGGGAACCACATGAACACACTACATGTGTCAACATGCAACTTTACTGCTTTCTTGTTTTATTCTTTTGTTTTTACTTTTTGATAGCTTTACTGATTTTTACTGCTTTCTTGTTTTATTTCTTATTTATATTTATTTAGAGCATGTAATTAAATTATTTATTATTATTCATTATTTATTTCTATTACTATTTTATTATTTGTTTATTATTTTTTTTTATATTTATGTATTATATTACTTATTATTTTTATTATTTATTATTTATTATTAAGGGACATTACATACTCCCCCACTTTAAAGAACTTCGTCCCGAAGCTAAGGGACATTGCATTTATTTTGCTATTTATTACTTCATCTAACAGTTCTGACACCCTCTGTTGAACTAGTATAACCAGCAGGCATCGAAAGTTTCACAACACCCGGAAAATCCCAAGGAATCTCTATCATTTTTCCCACTTTCGGAATCAAGCATAAGCCTCCCACTTTCGGAATCAGGGATAAACCTCCTCGGTCTGTATCCTAGTCCAAGGCTAGCCCCAAAGTTCTTGCTCGACTCAGACCTCATCTACCCCAAGGCAGGCATCCGGTACAGTGCTCAAATGTCTCCGAGCATCTTGCAAGGTTGGCCCACTCCCTCCACAACTCACTAAGGTGCACAACCCCAGGCATCGAAGTCCTTACACCCCCCACCAAACTTCAGCATCCCAATACAATACTAGGCACCTAGCGTTCAATATCAGGCACTTGGCCTCCTCAAGATGGTCCCATAGCCCTCAAGAGTTATACAAGACAAAGGAACCATTGGCATATGTAGTGTTGAATGAGTTTGTCCCCAGCCCATATGGTGTTACTTATTCTCCTTTGTGTGTATGGGCTCGCACGAGATCAAATAAACCGGCCCTCTCAGCGCATTTGTGGATTCCTGTGAATCATCACACCTCAACATGCAACCAATGCATTAGCCATACCATCATAATCCACATGCCAAGTCTTGCATGTCATCATGAGAACATTCATCATTGTTAATCGCAACATTATGAATAATAACGAATTGCATGTTCATGCATGTCATAAATTTGCATGCAACTATCACATGCTTCACCTTATGAAATACCCTCATAAGTTATAACATCAACATATTTGCATCAAGACATATCATGGCTTCACATAATGAATCACATGTCACTAAACCTCATATTATAGCATCATAATTCCTATGCAACATTATGCATATCATATCCATCATGAGTATTTAACATTAAATACCTATCATCACGTAGTAAATAAATATGTCAATATACCTTGACCTAACATCATAATGCCCATGCATATCATCATCATCCTAAGGATACATCATCACTATTGTAACAACTATATAAATATGAACCACATGTGCATGATTACCCTTATAACATCATATCATCAATATGAGAAACATCTCGATACTTATCAAATATACAATAATACTCTATAAGCATTTTTTTATCATGATTCATCAAAAAAATTATAAACTAAGATTATTCAACATGCATCTAGGATCTATATTATCTCATCAGTGTTATTAGTGTTATGACTTTATCAATGATACCAATTACTTTTCAATAATCAGTTCTACTTCTTTCAACTAGGAAGTTGACCATTTACACCATAGGTGTAATCATCTAAGTACATCATTAAATTTCACATGAGCCTCATCATCTTGAGTCTTAATTTCTCATTATACAATCATTATTTAAATCTTCTATCTCAAAATTAAAGTCCCTTGGTTTTTACATCCATTTACCCTTTGGCTTACCGATTCCAATACTGCTATATGCAATTGCATATAAACACTAGGTCATCATGATTTAATTTTATATCATGCTTAATTTACTTGCATGAGGGTTTGTTGATCCATGTTGACTTATACCTACATAATTTAACAATTACATTTTCATCCCCCAAAAATATTTTCTTATCTCGTCAAGTTCCTATCTCAATACCACTTGATTTCTTTATCGTAAATTCACCCTTCATCAAGTTGGGCAAAAGACTCTTTCTCATTAAATAGTATCATTATTTTAGATTTTGAAACAGTTGGAAACACTACTACCATCATTGTCCATGAAAAATTTAAATGTGTGGTGTTATGTGGAAACAACCTCTTTTAATGCTATGCGAACAAAACTTCTTCACATTTTTTAAACTATGTAGATCATCACTATGACCATTACCAATCATGTTTTTCGGTCCACTTATCAATACCCCTAAAAGAACTTTCTTCTTGATAGAACATCCCTTCATTTCCTCCTACCAGATATTCATAGATATATTTTTATTTTTCTCCTAGACTTAATTTAGGAATATTCCATGTCTACTAGCTTCAAAAATGGAAATTTCTTCACTTCAGTCTATTGTATTAAATTGACTTTAATTTCTCACCTCCAGTCGTTGTGGTTTCTTTTCCTCCTCTCTTAAAAACATAGCACTGATATACTTTGGAAATGTTGTTACTATTTCCCAACTTGGGTAATATTTGATAAATAAATTCATTAAGATGGCTACCAAATGTAATCCGCTTATCATTTCTTGTTTTAAGACATCAACATAATAAAATTGCCTGATCATTCATCTTGTTATCCATAATTCATTCATATAGTTAGTCACCTATGGAAAACTTTACAATGTGGCTCTCCCATTAGAGGGAAAACTGTTATAGATGTTGTCATGCACATAACTTATCTTCTCCAATCATTCTATTTTATCATACCTTCCAAGTTCCTTAAAAATGACCTTCATTATTACCATGATTGTTCAACTTCATTAGTTGATTGCCAATATTTTCTTCTTTATGTGCATCATCTTTAGATAGACCTTATAGTGATACCTTTAGAGTACGAAGTTATGATTATACCAAGTTCTTCCATTATGTTCTAAAATAGGTTGCCTCTTCTTGATTTCTTACCCTTGTTGTGATACTTCCTCTCAACCACCTTAAGCATCTGATCCAAGTTGGCCATAATCACATGAGCTATCATTAGTTATCATCATTAGAAAATTTGCAAGTTTCTCCTTTCCATTTATCTTTAGACAACTTTAGCCACTATATGCAATTATCCTTGAATTGTGGAACCTCATGTAACATTATACGCAACATCGTAACAGTTAATTAAGCTAAACTGAAATCCTAGTGTACGATTTAGATGTATCATAAAGTTTAAACAATACAACATGATTTAGATGCTCCATAAAAAGTATTTGTCTTAACTAAGTAAGCACTTCTAATTATCAAGGATTTGTTGTCATTGTTAGAGGATCATATTCAGAGAGTTGTGTTCTTGCAATAATAGTCCAGAGAAATGCCAAGCAAACTGCTATCGCTAAAGGACAATGAGAACGGCAATCCTACCCAAATAATTAGTGAATAATATGATCAGCATTCAAGAAATGTTATCTCTGTGTTTTTAGATCAGATTGAAACCATAAAATAATGAACAGCTGCAAGTGAACAACAATCATCTAAAGGTAATAAGATATCAGTGTTTATACCATTGTGAATTGGAACAGATTTCACTATTTTAGAGCACCTCAAATGGTGACAATATTACAAATGTCAACATCAATTATCCAAATACTTCAAGCACTATGTAAACTTTGTTGTAAAATGAACCGGTGGTTGAGTAATTAAGAAAATACACCAGTATCAATAGTGCTCAAAAAATTTAGGGAAAATGCCATCCAATGTGGATCGAATCATGTCAGTTGACGTATTGTTCAATCACAAGAAATGAATGTTTAGGATGTGAAATTCAGTTGTTTATATGTTTAACATCATAGCATGGTATCACAGGATTCTCAAGGCAAAATTCATGTGAAAATACGCTGATAGACAGTAAAAGGTGTCATCACTATACGGAGGAAATATTGATTAACAGTTGCAGAAAAAGAGATTTGTCTCAACATAAAATCAAAATTCGAAGGAATAAAGCTTAAGAATATTGGTGGCATTATTGTTTTAAGAAGATACGTGAATTCTGAAAGAAAATTTATTCACCGTGACCTTTGAAATTATATGTCACACCAATATTAAGTCTATGACTTTTATGTGCTAGGATAAATTGAAATTTTGTGTTATAGAGTGAAATATTTTGAGTATCTGTTTAAGCAATCATAACTTATGTTAGAAGACAGATGTTACAAAAATTTAAATGGAATGCCTTTAACAAAATACATCATTAAACAAATTTATTGAATGTATTATGACCATTAAAAGATTACTCTAAGGGGCTTTAAGAAATCAAACAACCAAGGAGATATTCCAACAAAAACACACCATAAACAAGAAGAGACACCGCCACCCGAACCAAAACCAAATCGGATGACTGGGAAGGTTATCCCTCCCCAAAACACAAAATAAAATCATTTTATTAATAAGATGGCTTGCCTGCAAGCGCACCTGCAAAGGTAACACCATATTAACCCTTAACAAAGCTTTAATAGCTACCGGGTTTTACATTCATTAATTACAACATAAGGATCGAAACAATACCAGGAAACTCTAAACAAACCTATTGGCTACAACACATTTTAGCTATAATGATTTCAACGCTTTGAATTCTTGACGAGAGAAGGAGCCTCTTTTGGTGCTTGGGCTTTGAACAAATATGCACTTCATTTGAGGTAACCTTGTGGATCATATTTATCTGCAAATGGTTGTAACCTAGATGCTCCACAAACCTAAATTCCAGCAGTGTTAGTATGATTTTGTTGTTAGCAATATAGCTTTCTTGCATTTCTTCATTTTGATTACTTATAACCATAATCATTAGCACTGTCCAATTTCAACGATTGAATGAACAGGTAATGGTTCAGATAAGTTAGCCTTGCTGTGTTTTCTGCTAATTCAATGAAATTATTAATATTAAATCTGTAGCTTGTCCGCCTTGTTAAAATGAGTTCGGCAATGAGATCTTAATCAAAACTATAGATTAAAAGTACATACAAGCTATAGTTTCTAGGATTGTACTTTGGTACAAAAAAAAGTAAAAATGTGCTTATGAGCGGTGTCAGTTAATATGATCTATCAAGCCCACTAGAAAGAACTAGAAAGATGAATGCTTTAAGCTGGAAAATACAAATGATTACATTTCTCTTATTCAATGTAGATAATAAAAAATAAAAAATTCAAAAAATAAAAAGCATCAAAGATAGTCAAAGATGAACAATAGAAAGCGTGTGAGACCTTGAATTCTACCACAGTCCTTCATCATATTCTTCTGAGAGCCATATTTTAGCTATGAAACAGATTATATGAGCACGATTCTTAGCCATTAATAATCTATTTGAAAATTGATAAAACAGTGCGAAACACGCATATGGATTTCCAATGAATGAATTGAATTGATGAGCAAAAATGAAGCTCAATAATAATACAGAGATATTTACAGTAATAGAAACATCAAGTTTCTATTAGGAAATAGAAACAATCAGTTTCATCTAAGAAACTGCTAAAAGGATAAAAATAGCAACAGCTAACAAGAATGAGCATTAAACACTAAATATTATTATTCTAATACCCTCCCTTAATGCTCAATCTATTTACAACACCAATAGACCCTCTGAATTTTACAAACTTATCAGGACCAAGAGGCTTGGTGAAGATGTCTGCGCGCTGCTCTGTTGTGGGAACATATAGCAACTGAACGGATTCGTCTTCAACAAACTGGCGAATGTAGTGGCAATGAGTTTCCACATGCTTTGTCCGTTCATGAAAGACTGGATTCTTGGCAAGTTTGAGCACTCCCTGATTATCACAAAACAAGGAAGTAGGACCTGTCTAGGAAACATGCATATCCGCAAGCATACGTCAAAGCCAAACTGCCTCACAGGATGCCTTAACTGCTCCCCAATACTCTACTTCTGTTGAGGAGAGAGCCACTGCCTGCTGCTTTACTAGTCCAGGTGACAGCACCGGATCCTAGACTAAACACATACCCAGTTGTAGATTTACGATCATCAACCGAACCGGCCCAGTCAGAATCTATGTAACCACTGAGTATAGGATCGGAACTTCGAGTGTATAGGAGTCCATAATCAGAAGTGCCACGCACATATCGTAGCACACGCTTCGCTGCTATCCAATGATCAGCTTTAGGAACTGACATGAAGCGGGAAATGTAGCTCACTGCAAAACTGATGTCAGGCTAGTGGCAGTAAGGTAGATTAGGTTGCCCACTAATTGCCTGAATAAAGTTGCATCCATAAGGGCAGAGGATGACTGAGCTGAAAGTTTGAGCCCTGGTTCCATAGGAGTCGTGGCCAGTTCGCAATCCTGCATTCTAAACTTGTCCACAAGATTTTTGGCGTACTTGGACTGAGAGAGAAAGATGTTGTTCTCAGTCTGCCAGACTTCAACCCCCAGACAGTAATGAAGAAGTCCCAAGTCTGTCATATCAAAAGTTATGCATAAGTCTTGTTTGATCCCATGGATCAAATGCGCAGAGCTGCCAGTAATGATAAGGTCATCCACATAGACAACCACAAACAAAATATCATCACCAGTATGCTTGATATACAGGTTTGCATCAGATGGGCTCCGCTGAAAGCCATGATCTGTCA
>APFE030556055.1:41758-55467 GCA_000404065.3 Pinus taeda | reverse complement strand
TACCAATTGTTGGAAATAATACTGAGGGGGGGGTGAATCAGTATTATCACATCAATAAAACTTTTTCATTTCCATATTTAGATTCATATATGCTACTTCCACAACTTCTTATGATTCAGTTAGTTGATCCTTAATGAGTGCATTAGAACGTTATCAACCATATTAGCAGTAAACAGGTGCAGTAAAATAGAATAGATCATCACACATAAGCCACACACATGAACACCATGATATAAGGTGGAAACCCAATGTGGGTGAAAACCACTTGCTACAATATGTGTCTATCTTCTTTCAATTAGAAACTTCTTTTTACAATTGTACTGGTGCAGTCCTTTACCAGTACGCAGGCTGTAACCTGCAGAGAGCTACAACCCTCTCTCGTTTTCCAGACTCTCCTGGAAGGGAGCTACAACCCCTAACTCTTGCACTAAGCCAAGATACTAGTACGAGGTGCTGCCTACAGAAGGCTACAACCTTCTCTTTCTTCCAGGGACCACTTTTCATAAATTTTCAGACTGGATCCATGAACATCAATCAATCATCAAGAATTTCTGCATCAAACAATCTCCTTTTCACTAATTAGCATTGAATCAAGTAGAAACTTCTCTGACAGCGGTATCCAAATCACAGTAACTGTAACCACACACCAAATCTAAACCCAGAACAAAAAATACTATCATTCAAGCTTAAAGATTAAGACCGATCAATAGAACTTATCCTTCTCCTTGCGCTCAGGTTCCTTCTTTATTCAGATCCAGATCTGCACTATAACCCAATCACAGTATTCCAGATCTAGCACTTTATCAGATATTCAATAACAATACAGATGATGCTTTGCCAAATGATCTCCTTCCCCTTTTATAGTCTTAGGCCTTTCACAATACCACGGTCCAAAACCATAATAACACAATACCATGAACCCAATACTTAGGATCAACACTTTTGGATGCAATAGCACGGACCAAAAGCATAGGATCAAAAAACCGTCGGACCAATACCATGAACCAACCATGAAAGTGCGTGAACTTTTCTCCACATGAAATAAACTTTTTCTCCACATAAAAGTGTGTGAAATTTTCTCCACATGAAATAAACTTTTTATCCACATATAAGTGCGTGAAATTTTCTCTACATGAAATAAACTTTTTCTCCACATAAAAGTGTGTGATTTTTTTTTTTTTTTTTTTACATGAAATAAACTTTTCTCCGCATAAAAGTGTGTGAACTTTTTCTCCACATGAAATAAACTTTCTCTGCATAAAAAGTGCGTGAACTCTCCACATGATAAACCTTCTCCGCAAAAAGTGCGTGAACTTTTCATGAAATAACTTTTCTCCGATAAAAGTGGCCGAACTTTCTCTACATGAAATAAACTTTATCTCATGAAAGTGCGTGAACTTTGCTGCACTATAATTTATCATCTGAGATGAGTGGGTTGCCATCAAGTACAACATATGTACCATAATGCCAACATGAAAATGGTTGATTGAAGGAACCCCAATGGAATTAACCCCTTGTATGCATTTCTAATGTTGCATTGATTGCAAATGTTCTGTCATATCGACACCCCATCTTGAGTAAGGAATGTGGCGGATGATGATGGTAGGTGGGATATGTTGCCCATCCTCCCACCATTAATGCTCTAGAGTGACCTATCATGGATGCCTTAATTGCCTCCAATCTTGGCTTATAGACCTAGACTTGGGGTGGTGATCTATTTGAATGATTATGGTTACATTGCACACACATGATGTGATGTTTTGAATCACAAAAGTGTTTAACCATTAAAGATTTTTTCCATGCAATATATAAATGCCATGTTTTTCTTAACTCGATTTATTAAATGATTAGTTTTTATACTTTATCACCATAACACAATTTTGAATATAAACTTCAAATCCTTAGTAGAGTCTATCATCATGTTTCTTAAGGTGTTCAAAGGTGATAAATCCGCCCTTATGTGTTGTGTTCTAATAATTATGACTATGTTCATTATATATGATGTAATGGGATAAAAACCTTCTCATTTTTGTCATCTCATTATTTTGTTATGATGATTACTTTGAGCTTTTTTAAGGCTTTCTTTCAATTTTATTTTTTATTTTTTATTATTTTCTCTTAATTTAGGAAGATGTTACAATTCATGATATAAGTGTTATATTGGATTAATAATGTATTTATAGTTTTCAATATTTTAATAAGATAATGATGTGAATTAACTTATAGGTCTTGTCTATATGCATCTACTTATAGGAACATCGATGTTCCAAGAAATCATCAATGTTATAAGTGATTAACAACTCTAAAAATGATGTGTTTAATCTCTTCAACTCCATCACGATTTAATATTCTCTAACTCATTGTTGAAATGACATTATTTCATTGACATTTCAAATATAACACAAATTTCAATATTATTTATGGGACATTCATGCAAAGGATGCTTCTTTCTACATCTTAGATAAGACATTGACAATGTTGCATTTTTTTATTTTTGTTTTTGTTGAATTTTTAGTGTATCTAATTGCTCACTAAGATTACCAGTAATATATGTTTTAAAAATTTCAAGAAAGTTATCGATTTTAGCTCTACTTACTCATCCAACTGTTGATTTAGTAAACATAGAGATAACATCTTTGGGTCCCATGCCTTATTTTTTCCTTCCTTGAGAGATTCACTTACATTGATAATTAATCTATTGATAAGTCAATTGAGACACATCTCCTTTTCCTATAAGATTTAGAAAGTCTTGTTATAGGAAAAATGTTCACATTTGGTCAATAGGCCTAAAAAACGAATCAATCAATATCCATGAACATGTTGTCATCATCCCTTCACAAATCCCTAAGCATGAACTCTCCAAAAAGTCCGAGTTTCTCGGACTAATTGCTCAAATTTATTATTTTTAGCTCCATCTCACCTTTCCTCCTTGCCACCTGCATTCAACATTGGTTGCATCCTTGTTCACTTGCATTGGCTAGCACCTGTTGCTCCCTTGTGCAGGTGCATTGATTGTAGAAATTCAGGAAAATTTAAAAAAATTCCGAAGCTTCCTCTTCTAGAAGCTTCCAAGGTTGTTTTAGCTATTTACCATGGATAAGGAGCTCGAATCCTATTTGATTATATCTTAGAGACTTCACCTCTTATCCCTTGAGCTCATCCTCCCATAATATGTGGATATCAAGCCCATAATGGTAAATCCTAAACTACCACAATTCTCCTATAAATTTACTACCATCCATAGCATCAATGTTGGATTTTGGAGATTGATAGTGCCCTTATGTTGCTTCCTTGAACCTAAAGGAGTCATCATATTCATGCATTAGGGTTGATATTGAGGTGTGATTTATGACAAGGAAGGATAAGTCAACTTGGGTAGACATCTACAAAGTCAGCTGTTATTTATGGTGGTAAACTCTCCTATATTTGATTAATACAAAGAGTATCTTGTTTTCCTATATTTGTTGTGTTATGTTTGCATTTGTGTATTTCAATGCCATGCTGATTCATTGAATAGAGATGTTAGATTATGCTACGTGGATGTTGTGTTTCCTTTGCTTGTTTTAGTCATGTGTGTAGGTTCTAATTATAGCACTTAGAGCTACGATTGGAGCTTACAAGCGAGGAAGAAAAGAAGGCTTGCTACAAATTTGAGGTGGGCTTCTTTCCCATTCTCTAATTTCTCTCAGGAAAACTCTATGATTTTTGTCTTCTATTGTTCTAGATCAGACCACTAGATCTAGGGAATTCGCATTTGTCCGCAATCGTCAAAATTCTGCGTAACAAATTGGTGACCATATTGGGGATAATTTCTTCCCTTAGTGGTTTCCTTGACCTTAGAACCTTTTTCACCTCTTCAAAGTGACCCTAATTCATTGACCTTAGGAAAACACTTCTTTGGGATGGATTTGATTTTTTGTGTCATATTTTGGTCAAATCTGCCTCAGTGCACCCTTTGGTCTGGAGACATAGCACTTCAACGCACCCTTTCCTTCTCTCTACTTGCACTGCAAAGCATTGGTGCATGTTCTACACCCGTGTTGATCCCCGTAAGATGTAAAAAATTGTTTTTCTTGCCTTGCTCTTTGATTTTCTTTGTTCTACCTTATTTTCCCTCTGTCTATGAGTGTGTCCTTGTCTCTAAAAATCCTTCGCTTTGTTTCCTTTAGGATTTGATAGCCTTTTGTAAGAATTTGTTTGAATTTTCCTTTGTTATTGTCAACTAGGTATTTAGCAAACTTGTTGGTTGAGCATTCATTGCTCGAAGGAATTAACATTGTAGTGATCGTTTTGTGGGGTTTCTCTTATCAATGATTTATTAGCATCTTAGTTTTCATTTCATTTGAATATTAAGAGGATTAGAAAGAAAAATCTCATCATTTTCCATTTTCATTTCATTTAGGGTTTTGTGTGAAATTGGAAATTGGAACAATTGCATGAGGGGAATTTACATAAGAAATGTTGTCTGTTGCATTTTGTATGCTGCATTACTATTCTTTTATTCCCTTGAATACATATAATTTCATTGAAAAGGAAATATTTCATTTTATCATGCTAGATTGAATTTTAGGATATTTAGGTGAAATTCGTGGTGAGCCTTGAAAACTGAAGCTTGGGTTGGGAAATCTGCTTGCCTCTTTGGTTCGTTACATCATTTTAAAAGCCTCTGCATTAGCTTTTTGGTCAATTCTACCAACTCCTTAAAGTGTCATCAATATTTTCAAGAGAAGTCCTTTAGTTGATATCTGCTACGATACTCTTAAGTCTTCATTCATGTTTTACGTCCCTAAACCAGCTCTACATTAACATTATTTTCTCTCAAATCTTGATACCTGTTTCCTGTCGATGATGGGGGATACATCAAGGCCCTCCTATGATGGGTCACTTCTTGTCAAGATTAGCTCATTATCGAGGAAGTTGACTTAGAAAATCCCTTCGATACCTTGGGGATTGTATACATCAATGACAAATTTCCTCACTCTCAGCGATTGGTTTTCATCATTGGCATTCAAGAAGAAGATTTTGTGTGGTGTTCAACTTCAGATCCTTTATTCACACCATAAGAATTATACTTTAGTACCTTGAGAGCCATTAAAATCATTGGTGGTTCCTCTCGCGTCTGTTAACAACTTACATCATTGACCAATGATTAGATGGTGTCTACCATGTTCAACTCGAGCACATTTATTCACATGGTTGGACTCGTAAATCCAACGATTTGAGCAAGATAGAAGACCCCAGATCTAGCTTCATGCATTCGGGTTGCATTTCAAGATTAATGCAAGATCACAAAAAGTATGATGGCTATGATCATACAAAATATTATTTGAGCATGGGTCCACACTTTTTCATCAGAGACTTCTTAATCATTATACATGTAATATTGGCTAATATGCTAAGCATGGGTATGCCTTCCTCAACCACTATATCGTGATGAAAATATGTATTGTAACATATAATTATCTCGACCAACTTGTTCTTAATCCAGACTTGTTAGTGATTGTAGTTTATTGGAAAGGTTTTATAAAATAATGACCAAAGTCCGAACTATGTTAAATTTGAAATTATTAAAGTGTTTTGAACTTTATTTAACCCAAAAACTGACCATATTATAATATATAGCTGATGGGAGGTCCCACTTCCATGTCATTACTTCCGTTCTTGCATATTGGCACTCAAAAGTTTTCAATTGTGACACGTATTTAAGACCTTCGATCTCCGATATTGCCAAAGCTTTGATATCTGATGTCCCAAATTATAACAAGTAGATGTATTTTATTTTCAAGTAAACAAACAGATATATGCACAAAGCAAGGACTTACCTTAGTGCTTACTCAAAACTTAAAATATTCACAATACCTAGACCTGATATATTCATAAATGTGATTTAATACATAATCACATCCATTATCGGAACTATTATTATGTGATACCAATGTGCCTTCCGCTATGATCTCTGGGTACGCCATCACCTGTGGACCCAATACAATTATAAAATGGATTCTAATGTAATAACTAATATCGCATCCACTCCCGTATCGCAACTCTTGTAATGAGAGACCATTTGAAATCGTTGATTGAATGGACGCGATATTGATATTTAAGAGGAATTTATTACAATATCTCATCTGTTCAATCGACATTTTCATTTGTCCCCTTTGTTAAAGCTTCGATAATCATTTCATCGATACCATACGATTTCCTCCACTTGTAATATCCAGAGGGCCGATGTTATAATAAATGAAAATTATTTTTATTAGTTTTTATGGGGATTTTATTATTCTTAGTTTTAATTCAATTTGTGTCCGTGTTTAATAAAGCCTCTGTTTTATTGTAACATGGATGAACCTAGGGTCGATAAAGAAAGAGAACTAATAGTTGGAGCCAAGATTTTCGAAGACATTCCATCATGTGCCACAACTTAGTTCTAAATAGAAGGAATTGTTGTTACAGAGATTGAAAAAGACAAACATGTGGACAACGAATCGATCCTTCGGCTAAAGAATTCCTAATCAAAAAGCATAATCAGTTGTTGATTCATCTACAACATAATCACTCATTTTATCTTAGCACTAAACAATGTGTTATCCACTACAAAGAGGTGTTCACAACTCCATCATCTACCCTGAATTAATACTAACGATAGATATAAGCGAGAGTGGAGAAATGAGTGGAAAGTCAAGCTATTGCAAATGCAAATGACTATTATATTTTAAGTTAATTTTAGTAATGGTTTATTAAAACCACTTTAACATTTTAGGGCACTTTTCTAGATTGATGTTTAGATTGTAAACTATAAATCCATTTCATTGATATGAAAGAAGGGTTTAGAATTTCTGCAAGAAAGCTTCTATTCTACACTGCTGTATCTTCAAGAAGTCTTAATAGAAAGAGGAACCGCTGCTATTTCATTTATGACCCGAGTTAACGATTGTCGGGTACTATTATCTGAATATCAAAACTTTGTTTATCATTTGAATGGTTAATGTATTTGTGTTTTTCATATAATTTATGTAATTTATTAATCTTTATCACTACTGATGTGTTTAATTAAAATCACTTAAGTATAATAATGAATAGGAATATCTGATATGTGTGGTGCATTTCAACAATTGATCTAGTTAACTATTCAACCAGATTAGTCATTTAAATTTGTTTTAACCTCACAAAGGACTTGATAATCTATATTGGCATATCTAATGTGAAATCCTTATAAGTCACCATCTCCACAAAAAAAATCTCGGGATAGAATAGTTTAAGTTTATATATTTATGTATTTTAGGTTTCATTCACATCATCAGCCCCACACTTATATACATATCATCTATTTTTTTTTATGTATCTTTCATAAAGGGAAACTGGTCCCATAATCCTAGTCGAAGCCACCATTCCAAACGAAAAAGGAGATGCTGTAAGTTCTCGACCAGGTGGTTTCCCCGATGTTGAGGCAGATATTTTAAAGCCTTAAACATTTTTGGCACTAGAAGGAGGGCCTTTAGACTATGAATGGAAAGAAGATTCACTCTCAAACAAAAATGCCATTTTAAGAGTCATTCTCCTTCAAAATCACCACCAACTTCCAGATCACATTGTAAATCTCCTAATCCAATATCTAAAGTTGTTAAAACAACCACTAAAACTCTTAGCACACTTCTAGAGTCAGCTGGTCAGACTTCTTCTCAAATACCAACTGAATCCCCTGAAGTTCAGTCTTTAATCCTAAAATTGGAAGGAATTTCAATTTCTGGAAAGAAGACTGTTTAAAGTGATATATCTGAAGGAAGCGTTTCCTCATCCTTATAGTCTTATGGTGTATTAAATAGATCCCAGATTGAAAACTTGGATTTAAACCTTTTGAATTACCATTAATCACTCATCAAAGAAAGAAAATTACTCTAGAAACACATTTTTTCTAGTAGGGGGATCACATCAATTTCTTCCCCTTTTACTCATCCTCTTGGGCCTTCCATTTCCTCTACTTCTTTGCCTTCAATTACTACTAGAATGGCCAACAGACATTGGAATAACCCTGGGGTAGTACAAATGGCTCCACCATTACACCCTCTTCCCAAACACCTAGAGAGGTGGCTTCCTAAGTTTAATCCTGATGATGGCCTCCTTGCAGAGGAACATCTTCACAATTTTATGTTAGCCATAAATGTGAATGAAGTCATTGAAGAAGATTGTGTAGTCAAACTATTTCCATATACATTTGAAGGATATGTAGGATCCTGGTATTTTTCTCTTCCTTCTGGATCAATAACGAATTCAAATATGTTTGAAGAGAAATTTTTGTTGAAATTTGGTGATGATCGAATAGCTGTCACTTTGAATAATGATTTATCAAATCTTAAGACCAATTCAAACAAAAGATACAAAATTTTAATTCTAGATTCAACAAATTACTGAATAAGATCCCAGACACTTCTAAATCAGGGATCGATGTGTATATTGGATGGCATATCTCTTCTCTTCCTTCAAGTATTGCTATGTTCGTAGATAAAGCCAACAAAACAGTTCTGCTTGATAACATGAAAGAAGCTCCATCTATAGAAAAGAGAATCCCTGCTCTTGAAAATAAAACTCCACATGAAGAAAGAAAGCAAGCCCAAAAATTTACTTTCAAGGATGAACTCAAGAAGAAAGCTCTTAATGATCCTTTTGATTTAGAAGGATTACAAAAGGTTTTGAAAACAATTTCAAATGAAATTGTAGAAATTAAAAAACTAGCTGAAACCTCTAAAAAGCCCTTCCGGTCTTTCAAAAGGACTTATCCATCTCAGTCACAACCACCTTTTTTTATATCAAATGCCAAATCTTATGAAGATGATGAAGAGGAAGAATCAACTCTATTTGCTGAAGAATCCCAAGAAGAAGAGTTAGCAGAAGCTTATGGTTTATGGGATTTCATCCTAACTACCTCAGAAAATGAAGAAGAAGAAAAGACCCTATCAGTAAGTACTAGAAGTAAGGGACTTGCTGATTCACCTCCAACAAATCAAAAGGATAAGTCCCTTGCTCTCCCAAATAAGGACAAAATTGTGATTAAGAAATCTTCTAGTCCTTCTTCAGATTCTCTTCCAACTACTTCCAATTCTCCTTCTTCATCCAAGACTTTGATAATCTTTGACACTGTGGAATATAATATTATCGAGGACATGAAAATAGTCAAAGACAACATTTCTCTTTATAAGGCTAGTAAATTAAAATATCAACATAATCTTTTATTTTAAGCATTAAGTGCAGTTCTTGCATCTCCATTATCTACTATTGTCATCACAAAAATATCAAAAAGAACAAGCAAACCTCCTAATGTCTCTTCAGATAAGATTGACTCATCATATACCATTTTGATCAAAGATAGATCAAATTATCATACTCCTCTCTTCTTATCGACTTTTGGAAATTTAAAAAAAATTGTTCATAATTGTTTAGTAGATTCTGGTGCATCATCAAATTTCATGCCTTATGAGGTATGTCTTAAATTGAATATCTCACCACATAAATCTATTTCTACGATTGTTCAATTAGATCGCACAAAAGTCAAAGTTTCAGGAGAAATAAATTTTGTTTTAATAAGCTTAGCTTCTAATTCAAATGTTTTTCAAATAATAGATATTTTAATTGTGGACATTCTTGAATTTTATGGTCTTATTCTAAGCAGAGATTGGTCTGAAAAAGTACATGGTTAATTTGCAACTGATTGGTCATACACGTGGCTTGGATTCCTTACAATAGCAAACCCAGTCAAATTCGTGTTGATAAGGAAAAACACATGAAACATTTAGTGACTAATTTTGATGAAGATAATGAATCAATAGTTTTTACAAACAATATTCTTGGAAACTATTCCTTTGAGTCTTTCTTTAGCAATTTTCAAGCACAAGAATCTCCTTTTTAGTTGACTCTGTTTCATCTCAAATTGAAAATTTCTCCCAAAAATATTCTTCTAAGTGTATCAATGTTGTAAATAAACATGACAATGTATTTTGGACCCTTTATTTTGATGGATCAAAATCTAATGAAGGAGCAAGATCTCGTTGCATTTTGATTAATTCTCATGGAGGAAAAACTATGCTAGTTTGCATATTAGAGTTTAATTGTACCAATAATTTTGTTGAATATGAAGCATTGGTATATGTCTTATAGAAATCTATTTAGTTTGGATATCAAATATCTCAAAGTTGTTGGTGACTCAGAAATTGTTATCAAACAAGTTAAAAAAAACATCCATTGTGTTTCTAGTCACCTTTAGCATTATCAATCCTTGATTCAAGAACTCACATCTCATTTTGCTGGATTCAACATAGATCCTATGCCAAGAATACAAAATGCTAGTGTTGACCTCTTAGCAAATGTTGCTTCCAAAATTATTCGATCTGAAGATTTCAATCTAGATAGATTTTCTATTGAATTAATTTTTTGCCCCTCCAATCCGTACAATATTACTAATTGGCGAGTGTTTAATGATGATAATGACATCTTGAGTTTTCTAACATCTGAAGGGTCCTATTCAGATCAAATTATCAACAAAGATGAACATGACAAACAATTGAGTAAATCTTCTATGGAAAATTCCTTACCTAAACCTATAGTTAAATTGGAAGATTTATAAGATTTGAAAGATAGGTTCAAAAGAATAACTAATTGGAAACTTCAAAGTTCAACTCAAAGATTTGAATTAGTTAACTTAGGATCTAATCATAAACCTCATAACATCAATTTAGGCCTTGGACTTTCACCAGATGAAAGATCTTCTTTCATTCATTTGTTGAAAATATACAAGGATATATTTGCATGGAATTATGATGATTTGAAAACCTATGACACTTCCATCATTCAACACATTATTCCTATGCTTTCAAATGTCAAACCAATTTAACAGAAGCTCAGGAAAATCCATCCTAACTTGGAAACTCAGATTAAAATTGAACTGCATAAGCTTCTTGAAGCTAAAATCATTTTTCCATTCAGGGTTTCCAAGTGGGTCTCGGATCTTGAGCCAGTTAGAAAGAAAAATGGGGATATACATATTTGTATAGATTTTAGAATTTTGAACAAAGCTTGTGAAAAGGATAACTTTCCTTTGTCCCCAATGGAAAAAATTTTACAAGCTCTTGTTGGTTCTAAATTAATGTCTTTTTTAATGGTTTTTTCAGGTTACAATCAAATTCTTGTACATCTAGATGATAGATTTAAAACAACATTCATAACTAAGCGGGGGACTTACACTTATCAAAAAATGCCTTTGAGACTGATTAATGTTGGGGCTACTTTCCAAAGAGCTATGGATATTGCTTTCAAAGGTTTGATCAATAAGATATTTGTAGTGTATCTGGATTTAGGGAGATTCCAAACTTTCTACATCTCTCAAAGATCTATTTTAAATCATGTAAATGGTTGCATCTTTGTTTGGAATAAATTTTAATGTCATCCAGATACACTACAAATATCTTATTGATCAAACCTTTGAAAGCAATATCCATAGCTCTTTGGAAAGTAGCCCCAACATTAATCAGTCTCAAAGGCATTTTTTGATAAGTGTAAGTCCCCCGCTTAGTTATGAATGTTGTTTTAAATCTATCATCTAGATGTACAAGAATTTGATTGTAACCTGAAAAAACCATTAAAAAAGACATTAATTTAGAACCAACAAGAGCTTGTAAAATTTTTTCCATTGGGGACAAAGGAAAGTTATCCTTTTCACAAGCTTTGTTCAAAATTCTAAAATCTATACAAATATGTATATCCCCATTTTTCTTTCTAACTGGCTCAAGATCCGAGACCCACTTGGAAACCCTGAATGGAAAAATGATTTTAGCTTCAAGAAGCTTATGCAGTTCAATTTTAATCTGAGTTTCCAAGTTAGGATGGATTTTCCTGAGCTTCTGTTAAATTGGTTTGACATTTGAAAGCATAGGAATAATGTGTTGAATGATGGAAGTGTCATAGGTTTTCAAATCATCATAATTCCATGCAAATATATCCTTGTATATTTTCAACAAATGAATGAAAGAAGATCTTTCATCTGGTGAAAGTCCAAGGCCTAAATTGATGTTATGAGGTTTATGATTAGATCCTAAGTTAACTAATTCAAATCTTTGAGTTGAACTTTGAAGTTTCCAATTAGTTATTCTTTTGAACCTATCTTTCAAATCTTATAAATCTTCCAATTTAACTATAGGTTTAGGTAAGGAATTTTCCATAGAAGATTTACTCAATTGTTTGTCATGTTCATCTTTGTTGATAATTTGATCTGAATAGGACCCTTCAGATGTTAGAAAACTCAAGATGTCATTATCATCATTAAACACTCGCCAATTAGTAATATTGTACGGATTGGAGGGGCAAAAAATTAATTCAATAGAAAATCTATCTAGATTGAAATCTTCAGATCGAATAATTTTGGAAGCAACATTTGCTAAGAGGTCAACACTAGCATTTTGTATTCTTGGCATAGGATCTATGTTGAATCCAGCAAAATGAGATGTGAGTTCTTGAATCAAGGATTGATAATGCTAAAGGTGACTAGAAACACAATGGATGTTTTTTTTAACTTGTTTGATAACAATTTCTGAGTCACCAACAACTTTGAGATATTTGATATCCAAACTAAATAGATTTCTATAAGACATATACCAATGCTTCATATTCAACAAAATTATTGGTACAATTAAACTCTAATATGCAAACTAGCATAGTTTTTCCTCCATGAGAATTAATCAAAATGCAACGAGATCTTGCTCCTTCATTAGATTTTGATCCATCAAAATAAAGGGTCCAAAATACATTGTCATGTTTATTTACAACATTGATACACTTAGAAGAATATTTTTGGGAGAAATTTTCAATTTGAGATGAAACAGAGTCAACTATCATCAGGATAATCAAAAGAACACTTGACCAAAATCAAAGAGATTGGCACAAAGCTCTAGTTTTTTCTTTATGGTCTAATAGAATTACTTAGAAGGTCTCTATAAGCACTCCCCCTTTTCAACTAGTATATGGAAAATATGTTAATCTACCTCCTAACCTGACTATTCCATCACTAGATCTAGTCCAATCCATTGAAGAAAAACCTTCTTCTGCTTTACAATTAAGAATGTTCCATACTTTTAAGTTAGAGGAAGAAAGGGATAAACAAAAACAAGTTCATACCCATCATAAACATTTGGTTAAATATTCTTTTGATACAAGTTCAGTCAACAATAAAACTTTTGAAATTGGTGATCTATTTTTGAAATGGGACAAAGCACACGAAGAAAAAGGTAAACACACTAAGTTTAAGAAGTTATGGGTAGGCCCATTTCAGATCGTTGACAAACTAGGTTCATTAACCTTTATCCTCTAAGATCTATAAGGAAAGAGGGATGCTCTTCCTATTAATTGTAGGTTTTAACCCTGTACAAAAATTACATGCATATGAATTCTAAAACACATAAAATAGACAATGCGAGAGCATAACACATAAAACACATATACACAGAGATTTTCCCCTAGATCCCAAAATCGGGACTACCAACTTGATTTTTCATTATATTCCTTTCAATGTTACAATACATAGTTATACATGCCGAAACATCCAATACCATGGACCGAAAACCATCGCGTCCAAAACCATAGGTAGGTTTTCCCAACCTAATATAGGGTCCAAATTTATTTTTTTCCCGGGGTGTTGTCCTGAACCCCATTGAGGGGGGTTGCCGCCC